>JANHGB010046346.1:29837-40046 GCA_026283785.1 Coracopsis vasa | reverse complement strand
TGGGGGCAGTTATCCAGAAGGGCTAGATCACTGCTCGGTTGGGCTGGGTATCGGTCGACGGGATGGTGAGCAGCTGTATTCTCTTCCCTTGTTATTTCCCTTATCATTGTCATTATTGGTGGTAGCAGCAGTGGTTTGTGTTATACCTTAGTTACTGAACTGTTCTTATCTCAGCCTATGGGAGTTACATTCTTTCCATTCTCCCCCTCATCCCTCCAGGAGCAGGGTGAGGAAGAAAGTGGGGGGGTGAGTGAGCGAGTGGCTGTGTGGTTCTGAGTTGACAGCTGGGCTTAAACCACGACAAGAGACAACATTTTGAAATTGGTAACCTGATAAATAATAATTGGAAATTACTTCCCTAAAGTCAACAAGTGAAATAATAATAGGCCTTTCCTTTCTGCTCCTGAGGTCAACAGCAAAACTGCAGTTCACTGAAATGAGAGCACGACTGGGTCCAAACGTTAATAAATGAGAACTACAACATAAGCATCACTACAGAGTGCTGTATCTACCAAATCATGTGCTCTCTGCATCATGAAGAATAATCACATATGTGTTTCATTTATGTAACACTGAGCATTTCATCTCTTCAGTGAAACTGCAGCAGAAATCTCCTTTCAGTGTTATTAATGAAAATAAGGCAGCATATATCAAAGATACAGCCCATCAAAACTCAAGGAATGATGGGCCATTACTTCAAAATACTTTGCAAGGTTAATTTTCGGTTTACTTTTTAAAATTAAAATTAAAAAAATCAGTGAAAAGCAAAATTTACTTCAGAGAATTCAGAGAAATTAAATATGCCTCAGATCACATTTAGGCCAGAAGATGATTAATATCTGGACACAGCACAAATGGAGTAAAAACATTTACACTCAAAAAAAAAAAAACAACAAAAAACCCCATGAAAATTCAGTAGAAGAAAACTAAAAATGAAAAGGTTTTATCTTGAAGAATGTGTAGAAGAGAGTTGCCTCCCTTGGGACAACTTTTCAGCATTGTGATCCTTCCTACGGAAAGGTGTTATCTCTACACTTACATTGCAGGGCTGACTTGCTACCACTTGTATTGTGGTGCTGAACAGGCTCCTTCTTTGTGTTTTTACAGTACACAACATTCGTCACTAACTGTTTAAACATGAATACTGCTGTGCACAGTCAATTCTACTCAGCGTATACTGCTGTATGCGGACATGCCAAACCTCAGCTAATACTGCTGCTACAATTATTTCTCCAAGGGAGAAGAACAATGAGCTATGGAAGGATGAGGCATTGCTGCAGCCTTTACTGGAACAGTGACACAGCAACACTACAAGCAACTGTTGGCCCGCCATGCTCAGCAGAAGGTAGGAGTCATCTACAGAGGGCAGGAGTCATCTACACCTTGGGAAGTGACTTCTCAGTTACGGGTAAGTCTCAGCTTTGCCACACAGTAGGACTTCTCTTATACAGCTGTTGAACCAACTCACATGGAGTAACATTCAAAATGTGAACCTTCTCTGCTGCGTTATAGATTGAACTTCAACTCCCACTTTATAGTACTAGTTTACCACAGACAGTCATAGAACTCAAGAAATACTCCAAGCAAAGCTATGAACCCATGGACAACATAGGTGTACCACTGGTGGATCATCTTTGGCAACCATTTGACAAAACCAGTGCATCTTCAATGACTAAGTAACTAGATCTCACATCAAGCCGTGACTTTAAGATCTAATAAACATAGTTTTATACTAAATTAATTTATTTATTAAGCATGTTTCTTAAGAAGTTTGCTTGGTTTTGTTTGTTTGTTTAAATGAATGTTCTTCAAAGAACTTAATTTGAATTCCAGTATAAAAAGATCCCTGAATAAAGAAACATTAAACCTAATAACAATTTTTTTAGGTTTTGAAAACCTAGTTAAGAACTAGTTGCTGAATCAGTTGACCTTGAGAAAGAGAAATTACTGGAAACAAGGTCTTTTATATTTCAGCTATGGTAAATGGTTTCCTGAAAGAATAAAACAATGGCAGGAACAACAAAGCTTTGTGTTGGCTGAACTTCACAAGAAGAAAGCATGAAGAAGACGACCTTTCAGTACATTGGGTTTGCTTAAGGCATGATGCTGCCAAGGGCAGCAAGCATATTTTTATTAAAGTAGTGGATGCATGTGTGTATCTAAATTATACTAGCTGACTGAATTACATCTAATAAAGATAATAATTATAAATAAAGAAGTGCTATAATTGCAGCATAAACCCACCTCTTACATATCCATTGAATATACTTTTTGCAATCTGTCTTGCTTGCACATCATTCGGCACAAGGAACATTCAATTTTAATGGCACTTCAGGAATATTTCAGGATGTAAGAATTATGAGAGCAAACAGGCCTATTTATTATTTAACTCACAGTTCTTTTTGTGAGTTTTTTTCTGAGTACAGAAAATTAATTCATCACTGATATGTTCTGTGATACACAGAATCTTCACAGAAAATGGAACATGTTCAGAAATCTTGCATTCGACTACATCTAATGAAACACTTCAACTTCTTGCTAAGATATTATTCAAAATATGTATTCAGTAAGGCATATTGCATACCATGCACTACCAGAATGTAAAATATTGCTTCCAGGTTTTACTAGTCAACAGCATTTTGAATATGTCATCTTATATATATCTCTATATATCTATATATCTATATATATATCTTATAACCTTATGAATATTTTGGAAATGATCTGTTCATCACTAGAGGGAGTATGTTATTTTCCTAGCTGAAATGATGGATTAACCATACAAATTTTGTACCATTTTTACTTTTTTTTTTTAATTATTTGTCCAATTTTTTTAATATACACCTATATTTTATCTTTTCAAAGGAGTCCCAAACTGCTCCCATGTAAGAAGGTAAAGGCATAATATAGCCTGCTGGAGTTTTGATCAGCTAGAAGTGAAAAATGATCAAGTTAAATGGGCCCAGCTGATGCAGATCTCCCATGCGAATCAGTTCTACAGTTCCTGACATTCTGAACTGTGGCTGTGGAGCTTTTCTTTTGAAACATCTGAAGGAAAGAATGCGGTTATGAAGAAATTAAAGTATGTAAACGTATCGGCAACTAGCATAAATTAATCAATTTTATTAATTTATACAAGCCAAGAAGTTGACCTGTGGCTTAAAAAAATATTCAAGTACTTGAAATCAAGCTCATAAATCACACAGTACAATTTCCTCATACTTTAATATTCATTTCAGTGTAAAATTATACAATAAATAATGCTCCCTATCTTACTGCTACTTTATCTATCTATCTCATCATCCAGCAAAGTCAAGGAATTCACTGCAAGTGAATTAGTTCACTTCTATCACAAAGCACCACAATATCACCTGTAAAACCTCCATGTATTCTTGTGTAGAGGTTTTGGGGGGGAGAGAGGTGCTTTGCTTTTTAAAATATCTGTGAACAGTATGAGATCCATAAATGTGCCCTCTACCTAAAATGCAGACATTTGTGGTTCTGAGTTACCAGCTTAAACCATGACATACATTATGGAAAAATGACTGATGTCTCCCATTATAAAATATTTTTAAAGCAAACATTCAGTTTAATGAATAATTACGTGCCTCATAAAATGTCTAGTACTGTGATCTATCTTAGTAGCTAGAAGATGAGCGCTCATCCACTGAGACTGGAAAAATGTGCATATTTTTCATATAGAGACTAATTAACTATTTGAATTATTATCATGTAGTAGATTATTTGTATTTTTAAGTTTGGTTGTTTGGTTGTTTTTTAATAGGAATTCTTCTTTACTGTTAAAAAGGGTCGAAGAAATCTATCCTTTATGTAACACAAGAGGTCAAACAAGGTGAACATAATGATCCCTCTGGCCGTAGAACTTCTGACTGTATGATTTCAGCATGTAGTTAGTGATGTATTTAGTTACAGAAGTATCAGCACACTTATTTTTGGTAGTGTACCCCCATTCTTCCTCAAGCTGCCTCTTAGCAAAAGCAGGTAAATGGATGAGACGGAAACAGAAGGTTTCCAGTCACATGAATAGCTTACCTCCATCCATCCAGGGACAGTCTATGGAAAATGCATGGCACTTATCTTGCATACTTATAGTCTAGAATTTCAAGTCCCAGAGATTAAAACCTCAGTGCTGCTCAAGAATTGGTGGCCAATCTCAAACATTTTATGCAAGCAAACTGCTGACTGTCACTCTTTGATCACTCCTTTTCTACACCTATAAAAAGTGTCTACTACTTCCAACTGAAACTGCCACTACAGTGTTTTTTCAGAGACATCCAAAATGACAGGGGAACTAGTTTCCCCAGTCTACGCTCTTTCCTATTCATGCCAAATATACATAAAGAAACAGTAGCAAACATTATGAATAAAAATATCAAGATGGGGTGAAAAAATGACATTAGGAGTAATCAAACACTGAAATGGGTTGCCCAGAGAGATGGCATATCATTGTAGATGCTCAAAGTTAGCTTGACAAAGTCTTGCGCAACATGATCTACCATACGAGATGGATATAACTTTGAAGTTGCTCCTGCTGTGAGTGGAGCGTTGGACCAAATGATCCCCAGACGTCCTTTACAGACTAGTTATTTGATGATCCTGTGATAATGATGTCTATCAATAAAAGTGACTGCTGCCAGTCAATTACAAATGCCCAGAGGTGTGTTACCTTTCTTCAAGGGAAGTTGAAATGCATTGGCAGCACCAGGCTTTGCTTGAGGTTTGTTTTATGCCTTTGAATCCAGGATCAAAACTCCCTATCCCTTTCAGTTAGATACCCGAGAGTGTCTAACACAACTCCCAAAACGTAGCAGACTTTTCACTAGCTACACCATGTGCCCTTAGTTCATCCTGAATGCTCATTTACATCTGTGTTTTCTCGTCCCCAGCTGGCTAGCAAACAGGAAGACAATTAAGAAAATGTCATCTGATGCAAAAACGGAGCCCAGGAATATGTTATAATATGGCCACAGTTAGCCAAACACTGGGAGTGAAAAATAGGAAATTAAATCTATTATAAAGAATGATCTATTACTTTACAAAAACCAAAGTCTGTCAGTCTTCTGCTGACAGATATAGTGCAGTAATAAAAAGTGAAATATGTTACATAAAAGTAACCATAGTAATGTTTACTGAAAAAAGAAACCTGAAATCTTCAGCACTTCACTTGTCTAAAGTCCCACAGGAGCCCTGCAGGAACTTATCCTTGTTAATTTGTATTAACAAAAGAGACATTACCAACAGAACAGGTTGCACACACTTGAATAGCTATATGTTTTCTGAGGCAGGGTCATGTTAAAGGTCTTTTTCAACCTCATTGATTCTATGATTCTACATGATACTTATACTTAGGAAACGGACACAGACAAGCCTAAAATCTCAACCTATAAAGCCATCTCCTTTATGCTTTGACAGAGTGATTTGGTTTTGTTGATCAGGGAATACAGAACTAACATAAATAGGTTTATTGGAATGCTATTATTTCTTTTTTTTGTTTTTTTTTGGTATCAAATTCTTTTATGCTGTCAGGAAAGTAATGACTGGATTCACATTTACCTCATATGGCTCTACAGCACATTAGCATGAAAAGGCCCAAGAGGGGCTATGTAATGTCTTCATTTTCTTTAAACTGCATGTTGTAAAGCCATGATGGTACAGATGTGAAGGAGACATACGTTCTTCCCACTGGCAACACACTTCTTTACTTTTCTTTAATTAACAGGTTTGAAATTAACTTCTCGTTCTCCATAGACTTCTGGATTCTGCAGCTTACACTTTTCAAGTGCACAACTTTGCATTTTTTCTGAAATTTTTATACAAGGCTATTTTACTTTTTGGAATCAATAATATTTTTGCTGATATTCTGTACTGAGGTAAAATAAATATAAAGTGTCTGATCCTGTAAAAACCTACCTTCATGTCATATTTATTTATTGAATGATTTCTACAGATTGGCAACTAGCAAGAGTACTACTTCTCTCCTGCTTGGAAATTAGGTCCTAACTGGAAGAAGGAGAATGTCCTTGTAATTTCATCTTTCTTTCAATTTCACTTACTACAGTTTCCAGCTGCATTCCCCAAGGTGCTCTAGAATGATTTTACTTTGCATTGTTTTGTGACAAGGACATAAACAGCAGGAAAAATGTAATTAATTATAAGAGAAGTTGATGTTTCACTAAAGCATAGATTAAGACTCTTAATTATTTCATATAGACCCTATTTGCAACTTTGCAGTTAAACTAAAACAGTAATCAGAGAAAAGAAACAATGCAAAATACACAGAATAAAACTACAAGCAGAACATACTGTAAAAATGACAGGAAACAGGAAAGATGGCATGAAGCTGACAAGATAAGTCCCAGTGCATACAATAGTTCATATAATATATGGGCAATGCAACTAACATAACTGTGTTCTCAGCAATGCAGTATTTAACGGAAGAATAAAGTTATTTAAAAGTTGTTACTTAAAACATTTAAAACCTAGAGCTCAGAAGAAGTTAGTCAAAGTATAAAAAGCTTTTTTAGCCTGGCAAGCAAATATCACCTTCTGTCTGAAGTACAAACATTTCCTGTATTCCCCATACTGTGTTTAGAGGTACAACTAATTATCCAGTGTCTTTCCTTGATATACTGGGCTTTTTTCCTATAAAGTGTATTCTTTTCCCCTAACATCCATTCCTTCAGAAACTTAATGACTACTCATTGTCTAAATTTTCTACATGAGTTGCAATATGATCTTCCATATTTGGCTCACAGCATGAAGGAAAATCATTTTACCTTCATGTAATAAAATCTACCATTATACCATTTCTGGAATGCATTTCAGACTTTAGACTGGTTAGTGATGTACCAAAATAGGTGAAGATGAAAAGCAGCTGGGAAAATTAAAACTGAAATTTCACTTCAGATACTTTATATTTTTTTTAATTTCTACAGTACTTTACTACAATACAAAAATGCTGGTAAGCACAAATGCCTTCAGTTAAGTCTTCATAAAAATCATCCTACAGTGCAGTTTGACATACAAAATTTGGCCTGAAATAAATGCAGAGTGGGATGCAAATACCACACCTGCTATAAAACTACTGTCTATTTTCACTCTGTTTTCTTCTAAAACTCCCTTTTTGTTTAATGCCTGTGCATAGGTCTGTTCCAAGAATTTCAAATGCAATGCTCTTCTACATGTAGAAAGTAACGAAGCTCAGGTTGCAGAAGAAAAATGTCTTGTGCTTTCCGTTCATATGTGCTACTGAAAGGACCAACTTTTTGCATATGAAGATCATTCAGTCTCTTATTAACTTCTTGGTCTGTTTCTCCAAATGAGATGTTCTTTGTCCATCCAACAGGTACTGGAATGAGTTCACTCATGTATATATCCAATGCATGTTCACTAAGTCTCTTTCACTGGTTAGCCTGAACTGCTGACCTGTAAGTGACATCCTCCTAAACTGTTTGCATTAGTAAACCAGTTAGAATGTGTCATCTAGAGCCACCATTGCAGATTTCATCTGTGCTTGATGAACAGGGTAAAAAGGCTGAAACATAATTCTCAGAATTTCTGTTTTTTCTATTTTAAAGTTTTATTTTGAAAATAAATTTTTACATGCTACCAGTCCATAACAGTCACTGATTCAGGGACCTAATATGAAATACAGTGCAAATATAGTGAAACTCCAAATTTTCTTGGTGTCTTGGCCCACACCCTCAATGCACAAACCTCACAGTTGTGCTTTCAGTTAACTTTTAGGATATAAGAACCATTACATATGAAAAGTCCCATGAAATTCTGCTCTGTTCTGTTCCGTTCTGTTCCGTTCCATTTCTATTCTGTGCTGTTCTATGCTGTTCTTTTTTAGTTTTGTTAGTTATTATGTCGGTAACATAAAATTATTAACTCCACTTATTTACACATAATGACAATGCTAGGATGGATGGGAAAATTATTCAAGCTAAAAATTAATAATAGAAAAGTGCAGTCCATTCTTTATATCTTCATGTTAACTGCAGCGCTAGAGAAATAATAGGTGAGAAGTAGTGAATACAGGAGCTGGTGTTTCATTGCGAGGAATATCATTGAAAACACCATTTCAACCCCAGAAGCATTTTTCATATGATTATATACACTGTGATGTCTAGCCCACACCCAACATTTAAGAAATGCATCTTTTGAAGTGCCTATGCTCTGCTCATGTTTCTTCTGACAGATCAAGCAAGTGCCATCTTGCCTAACTGTGCAAATAAGTTGGGGCTGACACACTTTTGCTCAGATTATTTTCACCAGTATCTGTTGGGAGAGAAAACGATCTGAGAATCTAGTTAAAGTAGAGAAAAAAATGTATATTGAAGACAAATGCAACGTCCATAAGACAGGTTAAATAAAGTGCCAAGACGTATAAAGGGTGCGACTATTCTTGGGCAGACTCTGGCAGAGCAACCAGAAGAAAGCTCCATGTCATTTTTAGTAAACCTCAACACTTGGACTATACACCTCATCCACACGATATCTCAGTGTTATCTGCTTACTCCACAGAAGCATATTCATTCATTATGGATAATTTATAGTGAAAGTCTGGAAGATTGCCACTTTTATCACCCTTTGCAAAGATCTATACAGATTTTTTCATTCATTATCATCTGGCTGAACACCAGTCTGGTGAAATAGCAATTTTTTGCATACTACATATTATTGCTGAGTTTTACATTGCAGATCGGTCTGCAATATAGACAGGCACACGTGCCACACACATAAGTACATCATCATAGAATCAAAGAATGGTTTGCATTGGAAGTGACCTTAAAAATCATAAATAAGCATATATGTTACAAAAACATGCCTGTAACACATAATGACCTTTCCTATTATTGATGTGGTTTAAAACATACATCCTGATGTCCTTTCTTAAACTTTTCCCACTGTGTACACAATTGTCTGCTTTCATCAGGTAGGATTTTAAATATGGAATCAATTGGAACATACGTGAATCCCCCTGAAGGTAATTCCATTTAAGGTCTCTGCATAGGCCAGGTAGAAATATTTCTCAAGAGACTTTCAAAGACTTTGACTGTTCTGAAAATAGTTTCTGAAAATAATTCCACCTACTTAGGAAGAGAAGGAGGACTAATTTCAGATTCCACGTCTATGGCCAGCTAGAGAAGCTATAAATACGCCTTTTGGTCTGGTCTGATTTATAGGCACAAATAACACACTCCTGAGGATGGAGATCTTGAGCTCAGTGTAAGGAGGAAAAAGTTCTCTCTCCCATACAGCAATTCTGTCGGTATTTACTGTCATCACTGTAATTTTTAAGGCACCATTGCTGCTGTGTCTGT
The DNA here is from genome assembly GCA_026283785.1 of Coracopsis vasa. NCBI lineage: Eukaryota > Metazoa > Chordata > Aves > Psittaciformes > Psittacidae > Coracopsis > Coracopsis vasa. The sequence continues at coordinate 30,696 of JANHGB010046346.1, read as the reverse complement.
GATCCCTTTCTGAAGGGATCGTGTATTTATGTGCTTGTACATTCTCTAGCCCATAGAAATGAGAAAATTAAAACACTGACATTTTCATCTGCTGCTGAAAATGTGCTGACTCCAAAATCAGAAATATTTGAAGCTACAGATGGCAGAGGAGCATGAGATAGTAAAAATAACAATAGCAAGACTGTGTGTATTCACAGGGTTCTCATTTTCTATTATCGCTCAGATCATTGACTGACTTCCAGCAAGAAAAGTGCTCCAAAGGTGCAACTTTGGCAAAACCCTGACTGATACTACTTTCATCCTGTTTGCTTGCATAAAATAACCTTTAGGACTTTGAGAAGTCTGCAGGTATCCACAGACTATTGCAATTGCCTTGCTTCTAAATAGCTGTGTCACCTGTCTAATACATTAATGCAAACCTCAGTAAAGAAATGGCAAAATACAAAATTCCTCGCTAAATACTGATGGACAATTAAGTCACCACAGATCATGTTATCTGGATTAGACTCCTGTTATGGCTTTCTTTCAGCAACAATCTGTCTCATTCAAAATCAGAACTGAAAATATTCTTCACCACTACTTACTCCATTTCTTCTCAATTCCACCTACTCCCTCTTTATCATTTACTTCTTACTATTTTCGTATCTAAAGCATCTGGGGAAGCAGCATGCAAGAAAGATTATCAACACTTTTGCTTTGGTTTACACCTATATGAGTGTCGTGGTTTAAGCCCAGCTGGCAACCCCGAACCACGCAGCCGCTCGCTCACTCCCCCTCCACTTTCTTCCTCCCCCTGCTCCTGGAGGGATGGGGAGGAGAATCAAAAGAATGTAACTCCCATGGGTTGAGATAAGAACAG
>JANHGB010046346.1:9379-29737 GCA_026283785.1 Coracopsis vasa | reverse complement strand
CAGCCCCAGCTTTCTCAGCCTGTCTTCATACGGGAGGTGCTCCAATCTCCTGATCATCCTCTTGGGCCTTCTCTGGACTTCTTATATATAAGATAAGATAAGATAAGATCAGATAAGAACAGTTCAGTAACTAAAGTATAACACAAAACCACTGCTGCTACCACCAATAATAATAATGATAAAGGAAATAACAAGAGAAGAGAATACAACCTCTCACCACCCACCGACACCCAGCCTGACCTGAGCAGCGATCTGGCCCTTCTGAGTAACTGCCCCCAGTTTATATACTGGGCATGATGTGCTGTGGTGTGGAATACCTCTTTGGCTAGTTTGGGTCAGGTGTCCTGTCTCTGCTTCCTCCCGTCTTCCCCTCCTCCCTGGCAAAGAACGAGACTCAGAAAGTCCTTGGTCAGAGTAAACATTACTGAGCAGCAACTAAAACCATCGGTGTTATCAGCGTTGTTCCCAGGCTGAAAGTCACAAACACAGCACTGCACCAGCTACTAAGAAGGAGAAAAATGACTGCTACTGCTGAACCCAGGACAATGAGTGCAGTCCTTTTTACATGAAGTGCACACTCATTTTGAAACACCCACTCTGCAATTCCAGCAGTACAGAAACACTTCATAAACAGTCTTCAGGGGATGAATAATTACAAAACATTGACAGATTACTGTAGAATAACCACACAGTAAAGGCTAATATGATATTGCTAAGAGAAATATTTAGAACATTTACATCCAAATTAATTGAGCAGCACATATTCAGCTGAATCATTTCTGTCATTGTCTCTTCTCCCTTGACAGAGTGTCTAAGAGGTACAAATATCTCTCACACTGGTTCAGATTTCTTGGTAAGTACTGGTTACATTGGCAGTCTTAGTGCCATTTCAGAGACCTGCAGAAGCGCAGGTGTTTATCTGTCTTCTGACGCTATTCCATTTCCTTACTATTGACTCTGAGGAATTTATAAATCTATTTAATATATTTGCTAAAAAGTCAAATATGATGATAAACAGAAACCAACAGCCAGACATTTTTCTATATGTACTAAAGTGCTGCCTGATGCCCTCATTTATTGGCTCTATCCCATATACCAGACATCAGATTTTTACTTCCTGGAGAGTAAGGTCTGGCATGGAAGAGATTACATGGCTTATGGGAACCTGTTGCTTTGTAAGAAGAATCCAAGAGCCGTGACAGCTTCTAAATGACAACATATAAAGGGCCAAATCCAATCCTAATGTAAATCCATTGAGTTCAAAACAACACAAACTATTTAGTCCACGAATACTACTTTCCTTAAATACAAATTACATTTGGTATTTCAAATAACTGCAGCAAGCAAAAGGAGATCACCTGGAAGGTCGGTGAGACTGCACTGCAAATGAAATCTCCAGACTCCAGGACTGCTGGCCTAGCCACCAAGCTCTAGTGGTGGTGGTTTATGGGACTCTTACAGCTTTTACCTATAGCTAGATCTGTGTTCTTTATTTGTGGTTTTCAAAACTAGCTAGCTACATTTGGTCACAATAAAGCTGCTTTTACGTCTGTATTACAAGTTGTGGCTCTAACTACCTCCCATACCAGTAATTCTGCAGTTTTTATTGTCAGAATATTTCATTGTGCAATTATATTCTGTAAGTTTATCTCTATGGCTTAAGTTTGCATAAGAAGATGGAGCTTATTAATCCTAGTGCCATGTTTATTAATTAAGAAAAATAATGTGTCACTTTATGTTCTTTTTTATACACTGGTAGATAACTTTCATGCTTTTCCTCTGTATTTTCCTGCAGTGAACATGGCTGGATCTATAGCCATCCTTGTCAGTTTCTACTTTTTAAAATTATTTGCTTTTATCTAATTGTTTTCTAATTTATTCTCTATCTCGTCACCCTTTTCTTTCTCCATTATTCCATATAGACTGAAGCCAGTGATAAAAGTTCCTGTGATTTCAGCAGTTCAGAATCAAAGCATGGTTCCCAATACCCAGCAGAGTAATTTATTACCTATGATGCTAATTGTATCATAGGTAACTTGTTTTAAGACACAATTTCTAACACGGCCTTGACATCAGAGAGATCAGCAACATAAATGTGCACAGTTTATGTATACAATTCTCTTGAATTTAAGACATAATTTACCTTTTGTCCCAAAGCATGTAACAGCAATTTATGTTTTGTACATAATTGACTCTTTCTAAAGCAAAGAGTCGGATATTTCTACTACTAAAGTTTATATTTTGGTAGCAAACAATAACATACTATGCCACCTGCAAAGCAGACAAAGGAAAATTATAACCCATCAGGGATTAAAGACTTTCATTTAGTATAGTAAAAAAACACACAAATACTATTAGTTAGACAAAATAGTACTGAATACAGTTCTACACAAAGTATTACAGTTTTACACAGGTTTATTTAAACAGTTTATGCCCATTATTTAATTTCATTTCAGTGCTCTATTTATGGTCATTTTACATGCAGCCTATAGAATAAATACTTCCCCATTTTATTTCATGGGCTTATTTAGATCATTTATTAGGATAGCATTTTCAAAGCTATCTGCTCCACAAGTTTATATCATTCCTGCAACAAACCGCACAGCTAGAGCTATATGTAGAGCTCATCATCACCAAAACTGAACTCCCTTGCTAAAATGAGCAAGAAGAAACAAAGAGATATGTTGAACAATCATAAAATAACCTGACAAAACCAAAGACTTAACTTTTGTTTGTTTTATAAAATCCCCAACATAATGGATGTAACTAAGGGAGCAGACAGGACTCTCCTATCCATGCAAATCTACTGATTTCAAACAAAAAGGGAATTTGAGTTTAGGATGCACAAAGACAACCCAAATTCTCTCATCTGACCAGACAGGATGTTAGACCATTATTCACAGATTCAGACAAATGTTTGAATGTTATTTATTTATTTGTTGGTTGTTTGATAATTATTGTTGCATGACTGAAATACAGGGTCATCTCCCACTCCTAAGAAAGCAAGAAAATAAAATCCATATACGGCATTAATTGAGGCTGCAACTGGAGAAATTACCATCAATTCTCTCTCCAAAGAGCAAGGGTGTGTTCGCCAAAAACTTGCTTGCTACTAAAAGTTTAAAGAGATTAAATGTGCAAGTGTACATTTGCATTTCAATGGTTTACTCTTCACTACCCACTTGTGGAGAAAATTGCACAGATGATGCAATATAAATAGCAGAACTTTGTAAAAAGTCTTTACAGACAGTGAGCATCTGGTGTAAGTAACAACAGATCCCTCAAAGACAATCATACAATTTATCAGCTGGTTTCAGCCTTCATAAGGCCTTGCACTCGGTATGAACATTTTCTTAGTATCAGATTTAGATTAACTTTCCCCTATTTTACCTGTTTATGTTTAAATGCAATTTAGACTTGTTCATTATTCATAGTAACGTTAAAATAGACTCAAAATTGGTTACGTAAGTAGGCGGAAAAAAGGAACAGGTTCAGACTATTCAACTGTAGATTCAAATTCTTAGCCATAATCCATCTTGATATGGTTGGTGTAATGTACATGCAGCAAGACCTATAATATGGGCAAATATATTATTACATTACTATATGATTATTTCTGAGTATCCATACCATTCATCAGAAATTATGGTCACACTGTATCTGTCATTCAGAAATCTCTAAGATGGGTTAAGAGCTATTCCTTCTATTCTCAGAAGGGCTATATAAAGACACAGACAGATAAAATGAGCTGCCCAGTGTTATTAATTATCTGAGTAGCTAGGAATAGCCTGAAGCCTGTGGTAGAAATAAAAAAAGGCATTTGTACCTCTTGATGAGCAGGTTTTGCAAACAGGCCTGAAAGGAGAGACTTCAACAGAGATTTCTCAAATACGGCGAGAAGGAGAAGAAAGGCAGCAGGCAACAGCTACTTTGTGGATGGGATAAGTCTCCAATCTAATTTAGAAAATGTTTCCAGGTGTTGCAGTGAAATACTTCTGGAAAATTTCAGTGGACTGGCTGATTTTGTACAGGAAATGTTTCCTACAGCAGAAGGACAAGGCAGGCTCTAACGCATTACTGAACTCGGCATGACACGTAAGCCAACTAAAATCGCATCCCATAGTCCGCTTACTCAAACCATGAGCATACAGCTGTAATAAATCTAATTACAATGTGATGATGCAATAGCTAAAGGCCTATAGGAGGCCAGAGTGTCTGGCTTTTTTCTTTTTCTTTCCCTTAATTTTATTTTATCAATTTCATTTGGGACCTCTCATTTTGGTAACTTTGTAAGTAGAACAGAATCCGAGTATTTCACACCACAGTCTCTTCTCACACAGTGTATTTCTTTTGTGGAAGCAAAACCAGAACAGAAATAGAAGAATCTTAATTTGTAAGACAGCTCATGCGCCTTTCTAGCATGCTCTTCTATGAACAGCTTAGTCTTTTAACAGCCAAACGATGGTCCTTCAAATGGAGTCTGAGGTACATCAAATTTCCCAGAAAGGACAATGCTAGCACTGGGACACAGCACTGGCTGCTGATATTGCAAAAATAATATTTTTAATCTCTTCTGTGAGATTTTTTTCAAGAACACCAGAAAATAAAAAGAAAATGTTAGTATTGTCTCTTAAAGTTTCATTCAGGGAACAAGAAGTACAAGTTGAATTAAACCAGTGAAGTAATAAGATTTGGTTTCTTCAGTTTAAACAGTTGTACCGAGTCTCATATCTTTTCAATATTTCTGTTTCTCGCTATCTAAAGGAATATTATTAGACAAGGAACATGGATAAATTGTAAGTCAGGATTTTATAGTTCACAAATTTTCATAGCTACAGGAACCAGTACATGAATGGCAACTTGTTTTATAGCCAGATGATTGAATAAAGTATAAAAAGGATTAAAGTTTTGATGTTTAAAGTTTTGTTAAAAAAACCAAACCACCACAAACAAACTTTGTAACCAGTCTAACCTTTCTCACATGCTCACCAAATATTTATGGGAGGATGCTGATAAGGGAAGAACAGTTTGTTGGGTTGTGTTGTTCACAATTTGCTTTTTTGGTGTTTTTTCTTTTACTAAGAGACATTATTAAGTGGTCCCGATTTCATCAAAGTGATTTCATCACTTATCCCACGTTAGATTAAGAGAGACAAACCTTTTTGTTGCTGAAAGGAAACACTTTGAAAAGAATAAGCAATTCTCTAGAGTACTTCAACTGGAAAACTAAGAGAATCTTAATTACTACAGTGGAAGACTCTTCAACTGGAAAGACAGCTTCATTAAAATCAAAGTGCATTGTCAGAACATGTCAATTTAAAAAAGTTGTAACAAATGTGTGGAAATGAGGCATTTGGATTTTACTGTTTCATCTTCATGCACTTTGAGTTCTACATTATAGTATTGTTTAATGTACTTAATACTGTATGTTTACTATTGAAATATTTCCAAATGTAACCCACAAAAATATCAACTTTGACTTTTATATCCATTTGGAATGAATGAAAATATCAAAATCCTTAGGTTTACATATGAAAACTTCTGTGACATGCTGCAATAGATAGCACTAACCAATATTTAGCTTTCAATTTCAATGAATAATTTTTAAACTCCAATTTATAAACGATTATGTAAAATCATGATCCATTGATTTGGTTAATTAATTTAAATGAACACTGGATCATCTTCAGAATGCTACCACAGGACAGGAGGCTGCTTTCTGTATGTTTGATATTTGCATGCATTTTCTTTCAGGCCACTGCTTTGAGTCCAGCTGGACACTAAAGCATGCTCAGGCTTCCTAAAGCATTTTCAGTGCATTACCGAAGAACCTCTGAGAAAGGAGCAATAAAATATATGGCAACAAAGTGGAAACACCATGTCCTAGAAGGATGCTTTCTGTCTGAATATATTAACTACAGTCTCTTCCTTGAAATATTAATAAGGTGCTGAGCATTGCTGTGGGAGAACTTTTGGCATAGCTTAGGCAAGATTTCCGAAATAAATCTCACTATTTACACACAAAGCTTTACTCAGCAGAACAGCTTCTTTACTGCTTCAAATCACTGTTCCTCATGCACAACAGCGCACTGTGCTCTTGTATCGCTTATTCTATTGAGTACATAACAGTTGCTTTATGATACTAAACACTGTCTAATCTTTCTGTGTCTTCCTCTCCAGGGCTATTTTTCTACATTGTCATCCATCATCAGATACTTGCTTTGATATGTCTAAGATTAATGAAGCATTTCTGTTCAGTTTAGACGCTACAGAAGTTAAAATTGTTTCCTCTGTTATGGAACAAAAATGAGCTAATTAGTAACCTTCAGATTTTAGATTAATGATCTTTTTGTTTTTTGTCATTGGAAACATACCAGAGCACACAAAGCCAGGACAGGCTGAGAGAGGTGGGGTTGTTCAGCCTGGAGAAGAGGAGGCTCCAGGGAGATAGTATTCCAGTACTTAAAAAGGGCCTACAAGAAAGCTGGAGAGGGACTTTTTACAAGTGCATGTAGTGACAGGACAAGGGAGAATTTGCTTTATACTGACAGAGGGGAGATTTAGATTAGACATTAGGAAGACATTCTTTACTATGAGAATGGAACAGGCTGCCCAGAGAAGTTGTGAATGCTTCATTGCTGGCAGTTTTCAAGGCCAGGTTGGGCAGAGGCTTGAGCAAGGTCTAGTGGAAGGTGTTCCTGCCTGTGGCAGGAGGGTTAGAACTAGATGTTCTTTGAAGGTTCCTTCCAACCCAAACCACTGTATGAATCTATGATGATAAACTGATGTATAACAAACCTGTAGCTAGTTTCTCTGGGAGGAAAGGAAGGGAAGGATGGGAAGCTGAGGAAGGAAGCAGAGGCAGTCAGAAATCTTATTAGAGCTTTGTGATAAATTAATTTTTTATGGATAAACTGGAAAAACATATGTAAAAAAATCTATTTTTAGATTGTGTGGGTCAAATAATTATTGTTAATCAAAGAATATGTGACAATATGTAATTTTGCTTTGCAGACATACGAGGTTTAAAAAAACCCACCCTGATTAAAATCTGATATTTATTTTTCCAAAACCCAACATTTTGAAATTAAGTTATTTCAGTTTTTCAATTAATATTTTTTATCTTTTATTCTTTTTAGGCTAAAAGCTTTTCATGTGACTCATAAATGGTTATAGTTTCAAAGTAAAACCAATATTTCTATCCGTAACTGAGCCATAGGACAGCTGAAAACAAACAAGCATAAAGAGAGAAGAAAAAGAATGGATGAAAGAAAAAGAAGAAAAAGTAGAAAGAAGAGGAATGAAAGGAAGTAGGGAAGACAGTAAGAAAGAGAAAAAGAAAAATCCATTCCAACCTCTTTTCCAGAGTTCACTGCACCTGTATTGTCTATGCTTGATAGCACGTCTGAGAACTGCCAAGTCCAAGGCAGCTTCAGATGCAATGCTAAAGAATGAGGTTTTTTATCTTTTATATGCAGAAATGTCTATGAGTAAATGTGGTGCAGAGCTGCAGATTTGAAAAGGCCAGTTATTGTGCGATTTTCCATGTTTCTGTGGTTATGCTAACAGCGTTTCCAAGGAAAGCATTCTCTTCCTTTTAAAGTTATACAATCTTCTTGGCACATTTAAAAATATCATTTTTATTTTTTGCTGTGTTTGTTTCCAACCACATACTTGAAAAAACACCATTTTTATGTTTTATAAAGTCCCACTTGAAAGAAGTTTTGAATACAAGTTGACCGAAAGTTACACAGCTCTTATGTGCACTGCAGGGATGAGTAATTTCATAATCAACAAACCAAACCGTAAATCAACATTGAGTATTACTGAGACTAATTGGTTTAGCAGAGATATCTATCTTAGCTGTGGCAGCATCTTAGCCTGACTCAGCCAGGCTGGAAAACACAGGAATCACAGACTAAAATTTTCAACCCACAAGAATCATAGATTGAAAATAGTGAAAATGTTTGCAAAAGGAATATTACAGAAGACTTGGAGAACTTCTGCTGGACCTGTCCCCTTCTTACAGTTTCTTGTTTCACTTTATTTTCTGGGTTATAGAATCATACATTCATAGAATGGTGTGGGTGGGAACGGACTTGTTAAGAGGCAACTGCCTAAGCAGGAGCAGTCCAGCCTGTGCAGAACCACGGTACATGCCCCTCACAATCTGCAGGCTTATGAGGTCTTGCTTCGGGACTTCAGCTATTAACCGAGAGCTTCACTCAAAGATTTATCACCTCTACATTGATTCCAGTACACTTGAATGAAAACTTCAATAGTCTGGTGTTACAGGAAGAGAGTCGGATGGCCTCAGCTAACTAATGTCTATCATCTTTTCAATAGGCTCTTAACAGAATCCTTCCTTCAAGGAACGACTCTTCTCAGTACTGCTTCTCTAGTGGCATTTTGGTGGCAGATTATAAATATATTTAGTTATAATTGAAATTATCAAAAAAAACCCCAAAAAAACCCAAACCATTAAATGTGCTGCATAGGTATAAATGTACTTCAAGGATGAAAACTCAAAAATCCAGGGCACAGAGAGTAAGTTTTATGGTGGAGGTTTTCCCTAATATGAAGCCTTTAAGATGAAAGCGGGGTGCAATACTTACAGAAGCTGTAAGGTTCAAGCAAGAACTGTTTATGAAAGTCTGGGCTTTGAGTAATGTGGTCAGTCACAACAGATGTTGTATGCATGACAAGCCATGCCATTGCTTGTTTGAAATGTCTTAAATATCAGATATGCCAAATATTTCAAACTACTACAAAAACCTAAACCAAACTGAAATCACCCTTGCCATTTTTCTATGCTTTCAGATTATCTTTTTCCTATTCCATGGCCTTGTTGAGCACTTTTGGTTTTTATGTCAATGTCTAGGGAAAAGTAGGAGAGAGATCCACTACAAGTTTCAGTAACCAATCAAGCTACTTAGAGTTGACTTGGTGTTACATGTTCACTTCTGCTACTTCTGAAATACAGTTGTTTCTCCTTGAGTAACAAGGTAACAAACATGCACTTGCATGCAATTTATCAGACAGGTTATGTGTTTATGATCTCAAGCAATGGAGTTAGTGCACCTTAAGAAATTCACAGCTTTCAGATGAAAACTGCCACGGCCTGGGTGGCATGATATAGGTCAGCATGTTTATGTTACCAGCCTGTGGCAATGCATAGAAAATGGGTTAGCTGAAGCCACCACTGCTGTCTGTACTGAGCGACATCTATTTCTTCCTCGTCAATGAGATTAGAATTCTCAAACTCTTGCATCATGATTAAATTCTAATATTAATTCATTTCATTCCCATAAATATGCTTCAAACTAACTTTAATATCCTAGTTGTGTTACTTATCACAGCAAAGCACAACCTCCTCTCTAGCTAGGACTGAGAATAATTTTCTGCTTAAAGGTTAACAATTCTTAGTCTAAAATCTGCACAATTACTAGACTTCACTGTGGTTTGAAGAAGGGAGGAAGGGACAGAATTACTGATCCAGTGCGGTATCATTTAAGAAAGTCAAAATGAGTAACTGCACTCTAAGAACCATTGCTTGTATGCTGATCTTCAGTGTGACCTTAAACAGTAAAAGATCTTATACAGGGAAGAAATCTCAAAAGCTTTATTGAAAGAAGAGATAGCTTTTCTGAGCTGCTGCAGGAAATGCCCTGCACCCCCAAAACATGCGTACAAGTATTTCCAGAAAAGCTGATTTAATTTAACCATTGGGAAACTAGGACCTTAAACCTCTGCCATATCCTGAAACATACTAAGTTTGAAAGTCAGGTGTCAGAGAAAGCTCTGTGCATATTGTTACTGTTCACTTCAGCCACAGGAGACAGAAGATAACCGTGCTGCAAGGAGTGGGAACCAAAAAGAGAGCTACTCTTCAGATTTTAATTGAGTTGGTTATTTTTCACATCAAAATAGCTACATAAAATTGGGAGACTGGATACATAAGAGTGAAATTGTATGTATATATTTCCATATCTTGACTTTATTTAGAAGTTTCTCTCCATATAACCAGTGACTAATGAGCACTGTGTGATTAAGCAAACAAGTACAAAGTATGAATCCTAATACAATATTCAGATGAATGCCTTCTCTCTCAAGAGCTATTACAAGCAACCTGACCAATTATTTCAATTACCCCAGCTTTCTGTGTTTTTTTAAAGAGAGAAAATAACAATTTTGCCTGTGTGCGCTGTAAATAGATTCTGAAGATAAACAGAGAAATAAATGAAGAAATTGATTAAGAACGGAGTTTAAAAGCCTGTTTTAAGACTAAACTTCTGTTCTAAACTGATCACCAGTGGCTCTCAGGGAAGTTGAACTCTGCAAAGAAATGACACATGGTCTTAAATATTCACTTACATCCTTGATGGCAAATATGAATTCATACGCCCATATATTCCCCACTGAAAGACTCATGAAGGTATAAAGGCAAAACTTCCTACTCTATAAGCATTTAAAATGCATTTATGAGTTCTGCAGAGTGACTAACTGTCATGACTTACTCTTGGGTGCAGTTCTCTCTCCCAGGAGACTCAATACCTAAATGAGTCTCTAAGTTAAGGTGTTTGCACAGAGAAGCAAAGAACTTTGCTTACCTGGGGATCTCATGCCGTAAGACACTACTTTGCCTCTCCTCAGGCTCCACCAATCCCAAACAACAAAATAGTTAGAGTTAACAAACTATGAAAATTACTTTTAAAAATGAGATTTAAAAATAAATCCACAGTTGTTCTACTTGCCTTTTGGACTTTGACATTTCAAAATCTTCATTTTTGTTATGTGAGAACTAGCAATCTTTACTCATAATCGACAATTATGAATAGTAATGACCAGTTGGATTCAGTCACACTTCCCTGACTCACAGGTCCTAGGATTCTGGGGAAAAGTAGTGCTATTAAGCATATTCTTTGACTTTAAATTTGAAGGAAATACACATTTAAGCATGGGCTTAGTATGGAAAAATTCATGTGAAATAACAGAGTACAATCCATTATTCATTGCAGTTCATGAAATTAGTGCTGCAGCATTTTTAGAATGATCAACTTGTATAGATTAATGGTTTTATCCAGCCTAGCCTTTCAGAAGAACTTGCCTCTATATTGCTTTTAATTGCTTTGCTGCTTATTACACATAATACCCTACCTTGAAATCAGCCCTTTCTATGTTTAGAATCTGGAACAGGGTCCAAAATCATTTTATAGAAGAATGCAGGATGTGAAACTCGAAAATAGACAAAGTATTATTACTACTTAATAATCAATTTTTACTGGATAATAACTTTTTGTTGAAGTAGGGGTAGCCTTCTAACCCCATTAGCAGAAGAACAACTTCAGAGAGCAGCTAGAATAGAAACATTGCTTCAGGAGATGCTACTCAGGCATGGGCCGACTTTCAAAATCATATCCTCTGGTGTAACTTTCAAGTAGCCCTGTTGACTTCTGCTAACTCCACTGGAGTTCCTGATGGACTGAAATCAGGGTGAGGTCAGAATCTGGCAGCTTATTATTGAACACTGTCCACATCACATGCTGACTGCTTTCTAAAAGTAATCCTACTGCAAAAAGGTTATCTGTGTTTAGTCCAAAACACACACTGTCTGTCTACCATAAGAATTGTAATGGAGGTGGCTTTTAACTTCATCCTACAGTGAGGTCTAGAAGTGCTTTTGAACATTTGCCACCCAGAACAGTAATCCTAAATTTGCACTGCAACTCTCCAGTCCCAGAATAATTAAGAAATATGTTGCCAAGGTTCTTTCTTTTTATTTTTTTTTACATTCTATGTGATGTCTCATTGTTTTCCACTGTGAAATAGCTCTCCACAGTCACCTGGCTATTTGTAGAATAAGATCTGATTACAGCAATAGGGCAAGATGGTTCCAAAACTATTTGCTGATTTACAGCAACACAAAACCAAACTCACCTTAGTGTAAAGCAAGGTAGTTCAAAGAATAACTTAGGATCAATTAATTTGAAAGGACTACAAGGATTGTTCTACTGTTAAGGGACTGCCAGCTGCTCGATTTTGCCTTGTGCCAAACCCCCACAGGAATCTTCTTTAAAATTGGTAACTGAGGGAAAGAAGTAGCAGAAGGGAAGGAAACATAAAAAGATTTACACCTGACATTTCATCCTTATATGAGAGATATTTTTGCTGCGAAAGTGGTACTGAGAGCTATCTCCAGGCCAGGGCTAGCCAGCATGCCTAGAAAACAAAGTCAGGGCAAGTGTTATCACATTGCAAGAACTTGGGCTATTGGTAAATGCTCATCTTTTCAGCAATACTGAAAATGAATGCTAAATACTGTCTCTGCATGGTTAGAAGTCAGTATATTTTCTTGGGAAAAAAACACAATAGAAATGATGTCTGCTTTCTCCCCTGGAGCACTGCACAGAATGACATAATGCACACTACCCAGTGTGTGAATAACACTTTGTAGTGTGTATTTCCTATTTCGTCTGGTTCTCTGCCTCTGAGAGTGGAGACACACACACCCTTTTATTGGTTTTTTGTACAAAGGGTTAAATTTATACAAACACAAGGTTGTGCCTTACTGTTACATATAGTCTATATACAATAGAAACTGTTTCAGAGGCAATACTTGTTCCTACAACAGACATCCTAATGCACTTATTCTGTTGCCTAGCGGGCTTTATCAGTCTCTGCTGTTTCCACTCCAAGCATATCTTCCACAGAAAAGACAAGGTAAGCCTGAATGGGCTGTTGGAGGGGGACTGTGAACAAGGCTGTAGGGCGCAAGTCTGAAATCACAGAATCATAGAATCAAGACCACCGAGTTCCCTTCCACTGCCATGGGCATGGACAGCTTCTGCTAGACCAGGTTGCCCAAAGTGTCATCCAATCTGGCCTTGAACATTTCCTGGGGTGGGAAATCTTGCTTAAGGACACAATCAATCTTTGGCGAGAGACTTGCAGGACTATTTCCAACACTGAAACATTCTGATATTTATGCTTAGATATTAACTAAGCAAGGCCTGTGACAGTGATAAAGGAATCCTCAGTGTAGCCAATTTTTCTCATACTGCAAATTTATCTGTAAAGGACAACAGATGGATCTCTAAAGCCAGTATGATGGCTCTTTCTGCACTTCATTGCCCAGATGAAATTCAAATCCTTCTGGCATAGTTCCTATTACCAAAGCTTGATAGAGACTGATGGGGGAGAAAAATGTATACTGACTGAAAAAAGAAGTCTCCTATTGGTCTATGATTACCCATAAGTTCTTTTAATATTCTATATATGGTCTATTCAATGAAGATACTTTCATATGCATGTATGTACACGAGTATAAAGCCTTTGAAAACCTGCAGACATGTTAAATGTGAAATTCTGATTCCACACATCATACAAGATTTGACATTTTCCACTGAATCTTCAAATGGAAGGTAAAAATTCCATGCATATTCATTAATTTGGAAGCATCCAAAGTATGTCTATTTAGAAATTGTGATTTCAATACAAATACTTTAACAGATTGTATTTTATGTATATATATTTTTATGACATAAGGAACTACATTCAAATGTGGAAAAACTCCGCTGTGGGTAATTTGCATCCTTATGTCCTATTATAGATTTTCCTATTTGGATTTCCATCTGGTCTTCAATATCCTTCTGCGTTTATTACTTTAATGAGATCATCTTGGGTTTACATACCTACAATTTTATTACTATTTGGAATTAGCATTACCTGCTTATCTATCCATAAACTTTTTAGTCTTACCTTCTCAGCATAACAATGAATTGGTTAATGCTGATACAGAATGAACAAAAGGACTAGAAATGAAATAATCTTGTCCTGAAGAACCCCTAATTAGGAAAACAGAGTTCACGCAAACCTACTTGCAGTTTAGGGTCTACAATCAAAGATTGAGACCCATGTCTGATAGAACTGCAAATTAATTTTTGCCACTGACTTGCAGTATAACCTTGAGCAAGCTAATGTGTTTGTCTTTGGCAAACTAAGAACAGTATCTGCCCACCTGTAGGGAGGCCAGAATGTCAGATGTGCTAACAGAATACTCCGAACACTTAAACATTATACAGCTACTATGCATAATATTAGCAGGAGTAATTTAATGCTTCTGCTTTGTGAAGCTCATAGGAATTGGGGATAAAAACCCTGACAAGGTATACAATCAAGACACACAATGTCTAATTGCACTCATAGTTCCATATGTAATGCAAGAGAGATGGCTGAAAGAGTTATCAAACTCAATTCACTCTTTCTGTAGAGACAGGTCTTATTTTCACTTTCATAAGGCTACCAGTTTCACCTAAAACTAAGGCTTTACCCTTACACGTTCCTCTGAAAAACTAGTCTAGCACCTTTGAGTAACAAGGCACATCTTCCAGTTTCCAGCCAGCATCTGTTCATGGCCAATTTATTCCCATTTACTTTTGTGCCAAGATTGCTCTTTCCATAAAGTACCTCTTTTACCACCTTTGTGTTTGCACCTTGGAACAAAGTAATCATTTATCAACACACATTTTTCTTCGCATCAAGCTCTTTCTCTTTCCTGACATAAAAGAGTCTCTTAATACAACTGGTAGAATGATATGCTTCTCTGTTCCTAACACAATTCCAATTTGTCTTCTTAAATATTCATTATCACCACTGTGCATAAAATTCCAGGCATGGTCACACCGGTTTAATTAGTCCATGCTGTTTTATCTCCATCAACATTTCATGTTGATGAGTCTCCAAATTATAGCAGAAATCTTTAGTGCAAAGCTATGTGATTTTTTTTTAATGAGATATTATGTTTTATCTTATTTGTACTCTTTTATAATACTCCATTCATCCTTTGTACTGAAAATTCATCTATCTTCTGTTTTACACTAACACCATTAAAGAAATCATTAAATACAATTTGTCCTAATAATGATCCTTGTTCGTTCTATTAAAAAAAAGTCCCTTTCAGACCAATAGTGCCCTTTTAGCAAAGCCTGTTATTGTTAGCCAGATTCCTGTATGGTCCAGTACCCCATAATTCTTTTATTAATCCTTATTTTCTAAGGTTTGCCTAATAATTTCCTATGTGAGACCATATTAAATGCCTTTCTGAAATCCTGACAGAGTTGATTTAGCTTTGTTTGTAGAAAGTTATTTGCTTTTCTTTTTTCCCAGAAAATCGGTTATCTTATAAAGAGGAAGAAAACTTTAGCATAATCAACCTTAGTAAACCCATGATTCATTTCTCATTTAACCAGTACATCCCTAATTATTCTTCTTTTCAAAATTTGTTCATAGGTTTTCATAGGTTTTGCATGCAGTCTTGGTCAGCCTCCTCTACGTTCCAAGTCTTGCCTATATTAAAATCTTCTAGTTCTTCATTCCAATTGACTTCAGTAATTAGATTTCCTAATCTCAGTCTTCCCTGTTCAAAATTAAAGTGTTTAACTACAGATGTAATTCTATTTATTCTTTCATTGAATTTAAACTGAATAAACTCATGAACATTCAGGTTGTTTTCTGTAACAACTTCTGGAACATTTTTCAGAAAATGAGTTCAAAAGACAATCACCTCTTCTTGGTCTGTCAACTGTCTGGTGACAAAAGGTGTATAACTGGAACTTACTGCTTTTAGTAAGGACAGGCTATAGACCGATGTTTACAATATTCCATTGTGACCAACCTTAATTCAGTTTTCACCCCCCCTGCTATATTACAGAGCTTCTTCTGTATGTTCAGTCTGACCAGAAAAGCCTACAGAAGAGTCATAACATAATCCAAACAGGACCTCTTATCATACTTCCAGCAAGTTTTTAACAGAATCGTGTTCTCTGTCTTGGTTTTTATCATTTCTCTGAGGTGTCATGTAATTGCACAACCCTTGTCCTTTTATGTCTACTAATCTCATTCAATGTTAGCAATTTCTTTCTATGCCCATTCCCTCATCTTTTGGTATTTCTTCATTCATTATTTTATATTTTACCTTAAAATCAGCCCTGAAAACTACTTTGTTTTTTTCTTTTTTTTTTTTTATTAAAACTTATTTCCTGTTATGAAGCAACAAATTCTGAGCCCTCTATTTATTTTCTTTTGCTTATAATGCTTTCAACCTAGAAAACAGGAACTAAAGGGATTTAACACACTTATACCTCAGCATTGTTACATCATTTATATAGAAGTATATAAGGTACCAAAGAAAATAGCCTGGTAAAACTTAAGTGTATATTTGATAGAGTCACAAATCCATTTCTTATTTAACAGCCACAGTTTTATCATCAATCTTTTGTATCAAAGTATGAATTTCTTGCAGAACTGCAGATGAAGTGTTCTTTAAAATAAGGCATGGTTAGTAGCAGCCACTGAAAAATAAATGTCTAATTTAAAATTTATTCCTTAGGTGCAAAGAAGAATCTTTTTAAACAAGAATTACAGCTCATGTCCATCAATAATATAGATAACTACATGGCACAATATGTGGTGTTTACATCATATATTATGTCTATTATCCTCTACATAAGAGAGAGATAACTTTGTTTTTTCTTTTGTCTGCCTATCTGACTGCTCATTTTGTCTCCTAAACAAGGTAGGAATTTTCTTTTCAAATATATGTACATTTCAGGGCAATTACTATCAATATAATAATATTCTGACATGCGTGGGCATGTCTAAACAGCACTGACATAGGAGGAAACAGACAATTTATAAAATAACTGAATTTTTCAAAAGATGTCATAAAGAAATAAATACGAAATTGATGGTACAGACTTTGACTACAGAGTACCATGGGTTCACATAAAACCTGACCTTTTCTTTCTTTTCTTTAAAAAATTAATTTCTTATTAAACTATTGTTGAAGTCAGAGAATGTTTCTGTTTGATAAGGATAACTTATCCTTACTTATAACTTCATTTCAACAGAAGGAGCAAGCATATGACACTTAGGATTTCATCTTATTTTTATTGATAGTGTGGTGTCTTTTCACTAGATTCTTCTCTTACAAAATAGAATCATAGACTAGTTAGGGTTGGAAAGGACCTTAAGATCATCTACTTCCAACCCTCCTGCCATGGCCAGGGACACCTTGCACTAAACTGTGTCACCCAAGGCTCTGTCCAACCTGGCCTTGAACGCTGCCAGGGATGGAGCATTCACAACTTCCTTGGGCAACCCATTCCAGTTCCTCACCACCCTCACAGTAAAATGTGGGTTGTTACAACTGGACATACTAAACTGCTGTTTTGGATCATGTTCTTACTCAACTACTTCACTGCTTTTGTTGTGCTCAGAAAGCCTGTGCCCTAAATCTTCAGCAGTCACACTGACTCACGACACATGCCATAGTATATCAGCCTGAAAGGGAACCATCCAGACAATATTGACTCCAAGACATCCTTGGTTTCAGCAAAAAAGTTATCTGGACCCTCTGCAGGTGTCCTTCAAAGATATTTTAAAAGTTGTTTTTTAGCAAGGAAAGACTTTTTTGAATTGGACAGGACTGATGAACCTTAGAGCATCTTAAAACTATATTGAATCTTTGGCCGGTAAATCAGGTGAGGAAGGAGTTTATGGAGGAGGGAAAGGTGTTTGTTTCTGTATTTGCCTCCCAGCTGGGCTGTTTACATAGTCTACTAGCATCAGCCTGTCTCTCCCAGAATAGTCATGAAATGTTGTATTTCATCTCTGTTTGCTTGAAGAGCCCTTAACATCATCCCTGTGATAATGGCCTTGGGGTGTGATGTTTCTCCCACACTGCAGTGTAAGCAGCAGCTCAAGGAAGGTACACTGCCAGCTGTGCCCTCCAGCTCTGTCTGCGGAGGACCAAGGAGCCCTTGCTGAAGAAAGGCAGTGTGAGCTGCAGCACCTGGGTGCCAGGAATCAGGGATGTCTTTTGGAAAAATGCTCCACAGAAGCCCACCCAGGAAGAGGTACTGTTTTCCAGCTCACCATGCAGTGGTTTAACTACAAAATCTAAATAACTGATATACAGAATCTCAACTTTAAGGACAATAAGGAAGTCTGAACAATGGCAGGTTTTCAGAATCATTTGTTAAGGCAGCTACGGTTTATTTTGGGGGACTGTCATACAGCAAACATATTGCATTGCTTCAGACAGTGCAAACACAGGAGGGTGAAAATGAATCTATGGGTTCACATCATTCAACTTTGCAATGTGAATTGCAAATAGTATGTTATTTATCACCAGGCACAGGACCGATTAGTGTGGACTTGGCAAGGATCCAGGTTTATAAAATAGGGATAATATCTCCTTTAAACAGACTTCAGAAAGCCTGACTGGGTAACATTTAAGAAACAAATCCAAAAATAGATGAAAAGTGCTGCATTAGAATTACTGATTTAAGTGTGCTACAAAGCTGATAGCAAACTCTTAGCAAGATCTATTAATGTATCTTTGAAAAGTATATTGCTATTATTAAAAACATAAAAGAATTAAAATGAAGTATACTTTATAAATAAGAAATAAATTGGTTTTCATCTAGATATATAACATGGAAGTGCTCAAACTTTTATTTGCAGAAGATGCCTGCTTCTGAATACAGCTTGTCTTGGAGCAATCGTTTGGAATATAGTTAAAAGGAAACCTTTCGGTAAAGAGCTGAATGTTAAAGTAAGGGGAAAGCAATATGCAAAATAGTAAAAGAAGTAACAGAGTAGTCGATAGCAGAAGTGTGCAGCTGAGATGGTATGAGTGAGATAAACATTCATTATCTAGCTTAATGCTGCATTTTATTTAAGATAATGAGATTACTGAAAGTGCAAATTAGTGTTCATAAAGTAGCTAGATATAGAACAAATACCTTGTAAAAAAAATCTGAGAATTTACTAAGAACCTGAAGCATTAAGGTCAAATATGCTATTAACACCAAGTAAAATAAACAATCTGTATTACTTGACATATGATAATCTTCATATTTGTACTGAATGCTGCTTTTGTCTTCAGTGTACTCCCTTGTACTTTGTCACCAAGAGAAAGAGATTATCCTTAAAAGTTAAGTCTGTACAGGTAAGTAACCAGGAAAACAATTTCATAATTGCTAGGCTATTTATCTAGGCAATCAAAACAGATCAGCAAAGAATACGCTTCCCCTATTAGAGCTATTTTATTTTTCACTAAAAAAAGTTTCCACTCAGTTATTACAGCAACTTTGGTTAGTCTGGTTTTTGTTGGCTTGATGGTATGGTGTTTTACCAGCAAAATTAAGAATAATAAATGATGACTCGAAAACAATTTATAAACTCTTATTTAGGTAAGTCAATTAAGGTCTTTTCTTCAGTGACTGGTCCTTCTCAACAGAAGAAAAATAGGTCAGGGATACAGTAGTCTTGCATT
Source organism: Coracopsis vasa (assembly GCA_026283785.1). Lineage (NCBI taxonomy): Eukaryota > Metazoa > Chordata > Aves > Psittaciformes > Psittacidae > Coracopsis > Coracopsis vasa. Next base: position 10,398 of record JANHGB010046346.1, on the reverse strand, counting down.
TGAAACCTGTTGCTAACATTACTTCTTTGTATCAGGAAAAGGAGTATTTCCTATAGCCTCTCCCCCACCACCCCCACATATCCCCTGGTACATTACTGCTATATATATTCTAAATACAAACAATCTCCTCTACACCCTCCCCCATTCAGCCCTTACTCCCAAAACCCAAACCACAACCAAACAAAAAACCCCTAATTCAACATTTTGGTTGTTTAAAGAACACAAGATCATAACCTGCAAGACAACTATGCAAGAATAAAAGGCTCAGGGCAGATGTTGATCTTACTAAGACAACAATCTTGACTTCAGCAGGTTCACGGTTAACTGAGATAAGAATAGAAGACACAAACTCTCATGGTTTGTGCTGGGATGACCAGCCAGATGCTGCAGTTTGCCATGCAGATCATGTCTGGCACAGGCACAGGTTGTTCAGAGACATGGGGAATCTCCATACCTGGAGATATTCAAAGCCATCCTGGGCAAATTGGGTGGCCCTGCCTAAGCAGGGGAAGCTGGATCAGATGATCTCCAGAAGTCCCTGCCAACCTCAGCCATTCAGTGATTCCATAATGACTGCTTATGGATTTTCCGCTCAGTCAGTGCTACCCTGTCATTAGATAGACCCAAAGAGATTCCACTTCTTAGCCCAAATAACCATGGAAATGTTTCAGAAGGAAAGCCTCACAGTAGTTTTCCATCACTGGGAAAGGAAAGCGATCCCTACCCCTACTATCCCTATCAAATCTTTCTAGAGTCAGATGGTGATATTGACCCACCAGTTAAAGTAAGTGCTTTTCCCTTCCAAAGGCAGAAAAACCCACAGAAAATAGTCTGTTTCTGCTTCCTTCTGCTGTGGGACTGCCAGTTGTGAATACAAGGTATTTAACCTGATTTCCTAAACAAGTGAGACCTGCGCTATCTGCCTGCTATCCCCCTCTTCCCCCAACATATAGCTTTTGAAGTCATTTCTAATTTTACCAATGTTAAATGCAAATTATTAGACATAGTTTGGTCTGGGG
>JANHGB010046345.1:0-26554 GCA_026283785.1 Coracopsis vasa | reverse complement strand
CCGATCTGCCATTGAGGGCACTCACCACTGCCACGTCTTGCCTGTGGTGCTGCTCTTTTCAGTGCTGTCTCTGTTCCCGAAGGGATCTTCTCCCTGTTGGCACACAGCTCTTCCATTAGGCCATCTGCCTGACACATGCAATCTGTTTCCTCTGTCACAGTCACTCTTCCCCTGAAAAATGTACGAAAGAGACGATTCCGGAAGACAGCTAAGAAGAAGGTGAGTTGCTTCTCACGCAGATACAGTAACCAAGGCAGAGGCATTAGGGCTGTATCTCTCTCTGAGCTCAGAACACATTGCTTCACATATTTCCTTGCCCGTGATGAGGGTGAAGGCTTGGTAGTAGATTTAAACACTTCTTTGGGTGCTTCTTCCATGTTTTCCAAGATGCTCCCAACGGGAAAATCCTCTATGCAGAGAACTGCTGGACCCCATTCCTGTGTCTGCCTTGCCACAGTGCATCTTTTCAGGCTCGTAGAGAAGGAAGACTTGCATGGAAATGAAGCCCCGCTCATTCCTGCTTTCCCAGCTGAAATCTTCTCTCTATGCATAAGCTGTTCCCTTCCCCAACAAGCAATGCTACAAATAGAATAACTGTCATTTCAGCTGGGGGAGTGACAACAGATGGAGCTCAGAGACTGACTCTGTGCCTATGCACAAACCAGGCAAGGTGCTGGGGAGAGGCAGCGCTGTGAGGTTGAGAAGACTTGTTCTTCTCTGCTTTGCAGTTCCTGAGAGCTATTTCATGCTATTTCGCATGACATTTGGGAAACACATTATTCGAGACATTCTTATAGCCCACAGGAGAGATTTGATGTCACTGCATTAAGATTCCTGGCTGATTTAAATGTGAAAAACTAAACCTTCTTTTGACTGAGGCAGGAAGGAGCTGAGCTGACCATCCATCAAGATAGAGCACCTCAAAGACTTTCTGCATACACACCTAAAGTCTTATTTCATAGCTAAGTACAAAAGTGAGAGCACACAGCCCACCAAGGAGCCCTGTACAAAAAAGATGGGCTGCCCTCAGGAGGTGCATAAATTACTTCTAGGGTGAGGATGAGCAAAGGCTGAGCAGAAAGCGTAAGAGAAGAGAGGCTTGAGACGGCTCTGTCCAGAGGTGGAGGGGTTGGAGCTGGGCAACATCAGCAGCGTGCATGAGGCATTTAACAATTTCTCTGTTCTCTTTCCCCTCTCTGGCCTAGTATATAGAGTCTCCTGATGTGGAAAAAGAGGTGAAGCGTCTCCTGAGCACAGATGCTGAAGCTGTCAGTGTCCGTATCCTTTTAGGAGAGAAAAAAGCCCAAGTGGGGGACAGGGCACTATGTGTGACCTGGGGGTTCTGAAAGGAGACAAGTTCAGCTTAGTATGGGTGCGAGAGGCTGTGAGATAGGGGTACAAGAGGCACTGAAGTTTTGGAGCTTCATCTTTGCCTTGTTCAGAGCTCATTGTTTCTTCATGGTGACCTTCCTTGGACTCTAGTATTGTACTGAGCAGGAACTTAAGTAATGGCAGAGGAGAAGTCATCAAAAGAAGGGGCTGGGGTGGTTTGTCCTGGATAGCCATAGCTGCAAGGCCAGACTTGCTGGAGAGGCAGTGATCCACTGCAGGTTTTAGCATTCTTCCATCACACTGCATCTTTTATGTTCCTCTTTTTCCCTTGACTCGTCTGTTCCTGCTGTCAGGCTGGGAAGTCATTGCTGAAGACGAAACAAAAGAAGTAGACAACCATGGTTCACTCACCAGCCTGGACATCTCCTCCCCAGGGATGTCAGGACATAAGCAAGGCTCCTCAGGTGCAGTGGGCAAGGCTGTTGTTTTCTTTCTAGCCACTAAAGTAATCAGTTGGCCCCATTCTCTCTGGGGTAAGCCCTAACCAGAGCAAAGGAGAGAGGGTGTTGAGAGAGGCACCCAGTACTGACATGGTCCCTGGCAGGCAGAGGGTGTGAGGAGGTCATCAGCTGTACTTTTTCTCTTCTCTTCCTCTTAGAACATGATGAACTACGGGAGATATTTAATGACATCAGCAGCAGCAGCGAAGATGAAGATGAGAGGGATCATCATGACGATGAAGACCTGAACATCATGGACACTGAGGATGACTTGGAGAGGCAGCTGCAGGACAAGCTGAATGAGTCTGATGGGCAGCAACAGGAGAATGAGGGCTCCAACCAGATAGGTGGGTGGATAGCAGAGCACAGTAGGATAACCAGGGTGCCAGGCAGCCTGCACTGCCCAGCTCTGCTGCTGCTGTGGGTCTGAGCTCACTCTCTCTTCCAGTCATGGGGATCCAGAAACAGATTGACAACCTGAAGAGTAAACTGCAGGAGACCCAGGACAGGAGGAAGCGCCAGGAAGATCTCATCATGAAAGTGGAGAACCTAGCCCTCAAGGTGAGAGTTCTCCTGGGGGCTCTTCAAGTCTTCTGCTTAGCACTGGATTGCCATTAGATCCAGCAGACTGATTCTGCTGCTGGCCTGGAAAAGGCATCGGTCTGGGCTTGCTGGGTTAAAAATCATGGAATCCCAGGTTGGAAAGGATCTCAAGGATCATCTGATCCAATCGTTCTTGGCAAAAGCAGTCTATACAAGATACCCAGGACCCTGTCCAGCTGAATCTTAAAGGTATCTGATTTTGGGGAATCCACCACTTCCCTGGGGAGGTTGTTCCAATGGCTGATTGTTCTCATTGGGAAAAATTTTCCCCTTGTGCCCAACCGGAATGTCCCTGGGAGTAACTTGTACCCACTAACCCTTGTCTTTTCTGTGTGACTCCTTGTAAAAAGGAAGTTTCCATCTTCTTTGTAGCCACCCTTTAAATTTAAACATGGTGATAAGGTCTCTCCTGAGCCACCTTTTCTCTCGGCTGAAAAAACCTTTAAGCCCTTCTTGTAGATGGAGGTGACATTTGCCTTCTTCCAGTCTCCTGGGATGTCCTCTGATCTCCACGACTTCTCAAAGACTATGGAAAGCGGCCTTGCAATGTCAGCCAGCTCTCTTAACACCCTTGGAAGATATTGTCAGGGCCCATCAATTTGTAAGGATTGGGATTGCACACAACTGCAGGGCTGGTTGTCCGTGCAGCCTGGGGCTTGCTGCACTATTTGACACGTTGTACTGGCACCCATTCAGTTGAGAATGCACCGGTGACTGTGGTGTCTCATGCTTGTGTCTGCAGACGCGTCTCCAGGCCGTGCTGGATGAGTTCAAGCAGCAGGAGGAGCGAGAGAAGCAGCAGGTGAGGAAACTCCCACAGTGGAGGGGGAAGAACTGGGACATGATGTGGTTCTAGGCTTGACCTATGATGAAGTTTCCTGAATCTTGTACCATGCCGGGTCAGCTATGCCTGTACCTTATCTGTAGTTGTAATAGCTTCCAAGCACAAGGAGGTGTAGGAAATGAGGTTGATTACAGCCTTCCTTCTGGAGGAGCAGTGACCCAAAACCTTGGACAAGCAGTCCAAGGCTGCCAGGATTGCTGCCTGGGGTAAAACCTGACACAGAAACCCACTAGCACCCATGTACAAGAAGGGCACTAGCTGTAGGATCTGGGCACATTTCCTGCCTGGGTAGCTCTGCTGAGTTTCAACCAGGTACCAAGGCAGGAGGTTCCCACTCCCATGTTCCTGTTCTGCCCCAGAGGTGCCCAAGGATGGCTCCCTGCAATGTACAGGCAAAGCAGCACCAGTGTAGGTGGAAGATCCACAGAAACAGAAGTGCTTGGGCTGGAGCTGCCAGGAGTCCCTGCCATGCCATATTGCAATGCCTCACTCTCTCTTCCCAGATGACGTCCCTGCAGGAGCAGCTGGAGTCCCTCATGGAGAAGTGAGGAGTGGCCTGGGTCTTTATGCCTGCGAGCAGAGCTGGAGGTGGTGGTATCTGCCATGCTGAAGGCTTTGCTGTAGTCACACACCTCTGCTGCTGGGCATGTCCAGTGCTGGTCTCACATGTATTTTGTTGGGCTTGGTTTGTGGAGCTAAAGAATTGGACTATGCCTGTGAGAGCAGCCAGAATATGGGATTTACTGTAAATACTCAGCACCATTCTCCCAGAGGGGTTTAGTTCCCCCTGGGCCAGCTTTCTGCATCCTGATGGGCTGTGGCCAGGTAGGAACTTGTGCTTGTGTTTGAGGAATACTTGTATCTGTGAGTCAGACTCAATAAAGGACTGTTTCCAACCCTTGTCTGCTCCTCTGTGGTCTCCAGAGCACAGAGCCTGTGACTGCCTCTGACCACCCACAGCAGTTCTGGGTTCCTTCACTGAAGTGCTCCTTCTGTGGCTGGGCGAAGGAAGGCTGGGGAAAGGAGCCCTGTGAGCTGTCAGGCTGCAGAAGGACCGAAGCCCTCCTGATAAGGGAGTTTCTTTAATTCCTCACAGACTGGGCAGGCAAATCCCAGATTAACCTGGCAGGGTGGGAAGAGGATTAGAAAGGCGGTTCCAGAATGCAACAGAGGGCACCAAGGGTGTGCCACAGGAGGACACCCCTCTGTCAACCTAAAGTGCAAGGGAAGGGGAGAAGGCTTCCAAGATCTGCCCCAGCACAGAGCTGGGAAGGCCAGCAGCAGCCCTGGGAGATGACATGTGTGTGCAGATAGTCAGGAAAGGGAGAGACCCTGAAGAAGACGTGGAGCTCAGGAAGGGCCTGAGCGTGGCCGTGTTCCTGTGACCTGCCCGAGGGCCAGTAGGAGCAGCCATGGAGGAAACCTACCTGCTGAATGTGGAAGGGGTCAGGAAGAAGATTCTGCATGGAGGCCAAGGGGAGCTGCCGAAGCTGCAGGATGGGAGCAAGGTAAGTTGCCTTGGTTGCTACACCAAAGCCCTAGGAGAGGGGAGTGGGCTCAACACCACCATCCTGCCCATTACAGTTAGATTCCCTGCTCACAAGCCATGGTCTGGGTCTGTGATATGGGGAGATCCCATCTTCAGGACATCTCTCTCAAGGGGGAGGTGCAGGAAAGGCTGTTTTGGGCACAGGCAGCCACAGGGGTGCCAATGGGGAGCTGTTGGGGGTCTCTGATATTCCCCAGTCCATGGGTATGGGCAGAGTAGTGTGGGTTCTGCCAGGTCCTTGTGTATCCTGTGGGAGCATTCTGGATTATAAAGTGGGATCCAAAGAGAACAGCAAGATACATCACTGATGGGTGTTAAGACACTCCACCATCTGCTTGCTGTCTTAAGAAGCATGAGAGGGAAGGAGGCACAATCTCCTGCTGTGGATGGAGAGCTGCCAGTCAACCCAGCATGTTGCTGGGAGCAGGCTTGGCCCATGGCAGAGGGATTTGGGGCTGATGAGGGGCTGGAGGTCTCTCACTGCTCAACACTGAGCTTTCTCCGGGGCAGATAACCTTCCACTTCCAGACACTGAAGGATGACTTTGAGCGGACGGTCATCGATGACAGCCGGGAAGCTGGCATCCCCATGGAGATCATCGTGGGCAAGATGTTCAAGCTGGAGATCTGGGAGACGCTGCTCAGCTCCATGAGAACTGGGGAAGTGGCTGAGTTCTGGTGCGATGCCATTGTGAGTGAGGGGCCCATAGGCACCTACCCCCATCCTTTCTGCAGGGCCAGGGCACAGGACCATGTACCCAGAGATACCCCAGCCTTGCCTGGTGCAAGCATAGGGCACTCGGGTGTCACCATCACACCAGTGGGCTACCCCCAGGGGAAGGGGTGCAGGCAAGTCCCATGCAGCTGAGCAGGGTGCTCCCCCTCCTTGCAGCACACAGGCATGTATGCCCTGGTCTCCAGGGGCATGCGGAGGATCGCAGAGGGCCGGGACCCCCTGGAAGGACAGAAGCACCGCTGTGGCATGGGCAACATGTTTGACTACCACAGCACGGGCTACGATGACCTGGATGAGCTGCAGCGGACGCCGCAGCCCCTCATCTTCATCATGGAGCTGTTCCGGGTAAGGGGGATGTGGGGAGAGGGGGGATGGCCAGGGCAGCAGCTCAGCTCCCGCTGCCCGTGCAGGTGGAGGAGCCCTCGGCGTACAAACGTGACACGTGGGCCATGAGCAAGGAGGAGAAGCTGGCGGCGGTGCCCGTGCTGCACAGCGAGGGCAACCGCCTCGTGCTCCGCAAGGAGTTCGCGCAGGCAGCAGCCAAGTACCAGGAGGCTGTCATCTGCCTGAGGAACCTGCAGGCCAAGGTGAGCAGGACCCAGGCACCTCCTGTCCTCCCCGCTTGGTTCCCTCAGCAAAGCACTCCCCTGCTTGCTGGGGAGGGGATGGCCACAGCCATGAAACACCGACTGTGGCTCCCCGGGGCAGGAGAAGCCATGGGAGGAAGGCTGGCTGAAGCTGGAGAGGTTGGTCACACCACTGGTGCTCAACTACTGCCAGTGCCAGCTGGAGCTGGGCGAGTACTACGAGGTGCTGGAGCACACAACAGAGCTCCTCCAGAAACACAAAGGTACCTGTGCCCTGCATCCCACCCTCCTGTGCACACAGCCCCCAGAGACTCTGTCCTCTGGATACCCCAGTCGTGACAATGCTCATCCCATATCCCTCTGCCTGTGATGGTGCCTGTGTCATCTGGATGCCCATGGCCACTGCAGAACCCGTGTCCCAGGTCTCCCTACCCATGATGGCACCTGCTCCCTGTATCCTCTACCTCTAGCCCATGACATCCCACCTCATCCAGATCCGCCTGCCCACCATGATTCCCCTTTCCCATGATGATCCCTGTACCCTCTACCCCCCGGTGCCTACAGTGGCACAAGTAACCCTGCCCCTACTTCCTATAGCACCCACCCCTGCTCCATGTGCTCTGTGTCCCCTGGGTTCCCATGGTCTCCAGCCCCTATGGCTGGTGGCCCTGAGCTGCAGGACCCCACGGGGGGCTCTCCTCTCCTGGCAGACAATGCCAAGGCCTATTTCAAGCGGGCGAAGGCTCACGCTGCTGTGTGGAACGAGCGGGAGGCGCGGGAGGACTTCCTGCGGGTGGCTCACCTGGACCCCTCCATGGCAGCCGCCGTGAAGAAGGAGCTGAAGCAGCTCGGGGAGAGGATGAGGAGGAAGCACGTGGAGGATCGGAAGCGCTACCAAGGGCTCTTCCAGCCACCCCGGGGGCCGCAGGCCAGCAAGGGGCAGGAGAGCGGGGAGGTGCTGCAGGAAGGGGCAGCCCAGGGTGAGGTTGGGGTCCCAGAGACCCCTGGGCAGGGGGAGTGGGGCGCAGGGACGGGAGATGCAGAACAACCAGGGGCTGACCAAGCAGAACAAGGGACCCCCAGGGCTGGGGGTGAAGGGGCAGCACCAGGAGTGACCCAGGGGCAGGCTGCAGAGGTGGAGGGGAGGGGTGGGACAGGAGTGGGGGAAGAAGAAAACCTGGGCACCTCTAGGGCAGAGCCAGGAAGCTGGGGAACAGAGAGGGGGGCAGAGGAGGGAGATGAGAAAGAAGAGAAAGGGGAAGAGGAAGAAAAGGAAAGAGATAAGATGGAGAAAGAAGAAAAAGAGGGCAGAGAGGAAGAGAAGGAAAAGAAGATAGAGGAGGACAAAGAGGAAGAGAGACCACAAGCAGAGAAAGAGGAGGAGAGGAAAGAGGAAGGGAAGATGAAGGAGGAAGAAAAAGAGGACAGAAAGGCAGAGAAGGAAGAGGAGGACAGTAAGGAAGAGACTCCACAAGCAGAGAAAGAAGAGGAGGGGAAAGAAGAAGAAGAGGAGGGGGAGGAGGGGAAAAAGGGGGAGAAGATGGAGCAGGAAGTAAAAGAGGACAGAGAGGAAGAAAACGAAAAGAAGGTAGAGGAGGACGCAGAGGAAGAGAGCCCGCAAGCAGACCGGCACAAGCTGTCTGCAGGGCACTGTGGGGCAGCGGGGGGGACAGAGGCAGCAGGGTTAGGGCAGGGGCTGGAGCAGGGAGCCAGCGGGGCACGGGACGCTGCCACAGGGACCATGGCCAGCGCTGAGTCAGGCAGAGCCCCAGAACCCCCCAGTGAGGGACCCCCAGAGCCGGATGAAGCAGCCGGGGAGGTGCTGGCAGCGGGGAGCAGCAGCGAGCAGCCAGCAGGCACTGCCAGAGGGGAAGGTGACGTCCCCCCAGACAGCTTCACCCCGGGGGCCGTGCTCCAGGCTGGGCACACAGGGGCAGGGGATGGGCTGGATGGAGGAGCAGGGGTACCCCCATGCCCCACAGCAGCCAGGGAAGGGGGGGATGCACCCCCAGGGCTCTGCGGCGAGAGCAGAGAGCTCAGGGCCAGCGCTGAGCAGGGGCACAGCACAGGCGGTGGGGCTGCTGCACACTGAGAGGGAAGCCCCAGGGCTGGGGCACGGCCGGGCAGTGACACGGGAACAACGCTGCCCCCCCCGCCACTGCTGCAGCACCCGGCGGCTGCCGCCCTGCCCCGACTCACCGGCTCCAGCACCGCGCACCCGGGCACCGCTGAGCGCTGCTGGCTCGGAAATAAAAGCTCTTCCCTGGCACCACGGGCTGGATCTGTTCCTGGATGGGACCCGCTTCCCTGGTGACCTCCTGCCTTGCTAGGGAGCCTGCGGCACGGGGATGGGGCAGTTTGTGCCACCCTTCACAGGGCCTGCAGTTCACCCCCATTTAAGCTCCGGAAAGTCTCCTAGGCGAGAGCTGTCCCCATGCAGCAGCATCGGGTCAGGACTCTGCACAGCACCACCAGCCCTTCCAAGGCAGGGGTGAGAGCAGGTCCAGCCCTACAAGGATCAGTCCTGGCTGGGCTCCACATGGCAGCTGAGGCTGGGCTGCACCCTGTGAGGCAGGGAGACCCCAGCCCTGCCCTATGAACCAGCTGAGCCCTCACTATGCCATGGAGACACAGGGAGCATGGGGCAGAAGCATCCAGACACCTCTGGGCCCTGGAGACCTAATGGGGCTCCAAGGAGAAAACATGGAGGGAGAGGACTGCCTGCCCAGCATCCCTCTGCTGCCTACGTCCTTCCTGGGGCTGAAGGATTCCCCACAGCACATATTCCCAGGTGAGGAAGAAGGACTGTTCCCACACAGCCCCTGCCCCAGGCTGCCACATGGCCCTGGGCAGATCCTGCTGGAAGGGGATGAAGGAAGATGGTGGCTGGGGGACACATCTGTGTCTGGGGAGCCCAGGGCTCCTGCTCTGTTTCAAATGGTGTGGACACAGGGACATCTGTGTCCCAGCAGCCCTGCAGGGGCAGTGCCAGGGTGCTGGCAGCTGCCCTGACTCAGCCGAGGTGCATGGATAGAAGAGGCCAGAGCACTGATCCGGGTCTCAGTATGAGTACAAATTTATTCTCCTTCCAGAGCAGAGATGGCACGAAGCAGAGAGGACAGCAGCACCATGGTTACCAGAGCGTTAGCCAGCCTGCTCCCCCCCCGCCGCATCCCAGCTCCCAAACACAGCCCTGTGGTACCCACTACCTGGCACCAGGGCCAGCTGCTCTGCCCTCATCCTGCCTTTTCCTTCCTTCAGCTCCCCTCTGGCTGGGTACTCCCGACCTCATCCTCAGGCTGAAACCTCACTCCTCCCCATATCCCCCAGTCCTGCCATTGGGATAACAGGAGATCCAGCCATGTCTCGCTGACTGGAATATTGTCATCACCACAGCCAAACACACAGCATGCTTACAGCCAGCCTAACATCAATGCCCCCACTACTACATGGCTGCTGCCCGCCTGGGTGTGATAGGGGACAGCAGGGACAGCAACTCACACTGCTGCCAGTGGACACTGCAGCACAACACCCCAAAACTCTGGCCATAGGGCTCACACTGCCCAATCCCCACTGTGGGCACCGCTTCACACCTCTGCCAGCACTGCCTTGATCCAAGCCTCCCAGACAGCTCACACCACATCCCACCCCAGTCTGCTACAACAGCCCCGTCCCTGTCCTCGCAGCAAGCCCTGCTTTGGGCAGGATGCTTCACACCTGCATGAGTCCCTGCCTTGCCCTGCCCTATCCCGAGGGCTCAGGCATCTCATCGCTGTGTCCCCAGAGCACCAGGGCCATCTCAGCCCCACTCTGGGCACCCCACAGCACCTGACTCTATCTCTTCCTCGACATAACACAGCAAGAGACAGCCAGCCTGAGGGAGCCTTTGGGACCAGCAGCACCACCGCGCTGCCGGCCGTTGCAGAGCAGCCTCCTCTCTGCTGCCTGGTTCCGAGTGCCTCCAGCCCCTCGGTCCAGCTCAAACTGAAGGACAGCAGCAGGGCAGCTGCTTTGGGTGGCAAGGAAGTGCCCTGCCTGTCCTGCTGCCTGCCTGTGCTGCTCCTGCATCACAGGCCCCAAGGCTGGAGCTATGGCTGGAGAAGCCCCTTCCTGAAGCACTGTTGGCTGCAGGAGCCAAGGTTTCTCAGGGATGGAGCCAGGTCTGGGCAGGACACGCTCTCTGTGCCACAGCGAAGGCACAGCTCCCCAGCAAACCAGGCAGCACAGGGTACCTGCTGCTGGTCCAGCCCTCCACTGAGCTCCCCTCACAGCAGCCTTGCTCCAAGGCAGCATCAGCAACAGGGAAGGTGCTGGTCCTCATAGGAGCAGAGGCTGGGCTGAACTGAAAGTGAAGGGCAGCTGCACTTACAGTATTAGAATTTAATGGAGTGAGTCCATGAGAGTATTTAAGTACAGAATATATATATATAACATACAGAAATATATGCAAATTAGATCATAAGGCTCTGTTATAAAGACCATCTCAAGATAAGGCTACTAGCTGGGCTGAAGCTCTCACATGGACTCATCCCTACTCCATAAACCTCCCAGCCTCTCCCCACCAGGCGGTACGTGCCTGCTGGCTGCAGAGCCCTGGCTGGCAGAGAGAGTTCAATCCATAAGGCTGGCAGCTGGATGCTGTTAGAGAGAGCTCTTGTAAAACCTGGGTGCCTCCAGGAGTGTTTTGGTGCCCATAAACGTGGAGCAGAGCTGAAGAGCAGCGGGATGCTGAGCTCTGCATCCCCCGAAGGCTGCGGGGAAAGGCAGCAGCCTGCAAGTGCCAGGGGAGACAGGCAGCTTCTGCTGCTTCAGTTCTTCCTTCTGACCCTTTCCACCCAGGCCTGGGCACTGTGGCTGTGACCAAGCCAGCCTCCTGAGAGCCCACATTCCCACTCCTGCCTGGCCTATGTTCCCCTGAGATCTTCTGGGACTGGCAAGTATCCTGCACAACTGCCTCATAAGGGAGTCTGTGCGAGGTCTGCAGCAGCACAAGGAGCATGGCAGGGAGGGGAAGGGGAGGAAAGCAGCCAGGTAGCTGGTTAGGAAAAGCCTCTGGCTCACAGGAGGTGTTAGATAAGGGAGGTCATACCTGGAAGAGAAACACAGAGGTCAGGACAATAAGACCTGGAGCCACCTGGTTAGAACTGGGCTGCTGCAGAGCCAAGGAGGATCAGGCTCAGGGATGGCAGAAAGCAGGCCAGGGTAGGGCAAAGAGGGGAGCTCCCTCCTGTGTGTGTTAGTGCTGGCACCAAGCAATGCCTCCCTCAGCACACACATGGGCAGCTTGGGCCCAGGACCAAGCGCTGCTCCTGGGATGGAGCACAGAGGGACTGCAGTAAAACCAACACCAAAACCCACTGGCAAGTTAAGTGCCATCCACGCGCATCCCCCAGTCCCCATCCCTGTGGGGCAGAGATGTCCATGAGCAGCTAGGGGAGCTCACACCATTGCTTCCATCTCGCCCAGTAACTACGGCCTCGATGTGTCCTGGAGAGGGGTCTGGACAGGGATGGAGCAAAGAGGTGGCTCAAGGTGGTCATTGGAGACTTGATGCTGGCAGGTCTGTCCATCCCTGCCGTGGGGAGCCCTGCAGGGTGCAGGGTCCCTAGCAGGGCAGAGGCTGCCTTGTGGCTTACTGAGGGGGTCTATTTGGTCCATACTTTAGGCAGCATCTCCTTGCAGGTATAAAACCTCCTCCTCATCCTCTCTGTGCCCAGGCCACACACCAGTCCCAGCAGCACTGTGGCAGCAGAGCTCTTGGCTGTAGGCGCTGCAGGGGACCGGCCATCACAGAGAAGCTGGGATCGGGGCAGGGCTCCATGGGAAAACCTCATCTGAGGGAGCAGTAAGAGGCCAGAGAGGGGGATTTCACTCGGGTACCTCGAGAGTTGGGGAAGGCGCTGCGCAGCTTCTCCATGATGTCTTCCAGGCACACACTGACCTCCTGGGTTTTGGCTTCCACCTCATCTGCAGCAGGAAAGAGGGCAGGGGGTGAGCAGCTCCATGGGCATCCACCTCTCTGGGCAGCATTCCTGCAGGATAGCAGGGCCCAGGCAGCTTCCTGCAGCACTGAACCAAGGGGGAGCTCAGCCCAGCCCCAACCCTCACCTGCAGTTTCAGTGTCAGGGGTGTTGTGCTCTCTCTCCTTTGCCTGGCTGCCTTCAGACTGATGTGGAGATGAAGCCAAGGAAGAGGCTGCTGAACCATTGCTCTCTGACTCTGCTGGAGGCTGGAGAGAGAAGGGGAATTGTCACAACTCTGTCCTTGTCCTCCCCCAGTTCCAACCATCCCTTTCTGCCAGCTCCGTTATGGCAAAGGCCACCCCAAGGATGGGCTTCCCTGCACCCTCGCTCCCGCAGTACCTGCAGCAGCAGCTCCCTCAGCCGGTGCAGCTGGGACTCCAGCTGCTTGTTGTGGTCCTCCAGGATCTGCATGCGGGTCTCCAGGCGGCTCTTGTGCTGCCGGAGGATTCGTGCTTCCGCCAGGAGCTCATCATTACATGGGTCTTGCATGGATTCAGGGGAGCTTGTAGCCAGGGTTGGAGACTCCACCGCCTCATCGTGCTGCCACTTCAGACGTCTCAGCTCTCCCTGGAGGATCCTGCGGGATAGCCCACATCAGCATCACTGCTCTCCTCAGAGACAAGGCACCCCTGGAGCCTTTGCTGTGAAGCTTGAGGACCAGCATGCTCCCAGACCCTATCCCTGCACCACAGGGTAGCCCTCCTGCAGCTCTGCCCCGCTTACAAAGAGACATGCAACTGCTCCCTAAGAGGCTGGGAACAAGGGAAAGCATCACCTCCCTCTGAGTCAATCTGCCCTGCCTAGAGCCTCACCGCATGTGATCCAGAGCAGCACCACCACTGTTTGTGAGGGGCTCAGGGGAAGGCAGCACTGCCCTGGGCTCACTTCAGCCACTTTCGGGCTCAGGAGGGGAACAGGTTCTGCGCATGGGGCAGGAACATTCTGGGTCTTCTGCCTTCCTCAGAGAGCACACCCTGAGTGCTCCAGGGAAGGTTTCAGGGCTCCAAACCAGCCTGCCCAGCTCCTCCAATCCCTCCTCCAGCCTCAGTAGCTATCCCCAGCTCCACTCTGAGCTCTGCCAGGCTTCTCCAGCTACAACCCTTAGGCTGCAACCCCTCCTTTCAGAGTTGCCCATGCCCCTACCTGTTCTCATCCTCTAAGTGGGCCAGGATTCGCTCCAGCTCTCCCTTGTCATCCATGTTGAGGGTTCCCGGCACCTGCTGGCTGCCCCCGGGCTCTCTGTCGGTGATGGGGCTGGAATGGCGCAGCAGGTACTGGTCCTCGTCCCTGTTGCAGGAGGAGGAGAAAGACCTTAGTGAGAAACATCAGTCCCGTAGGATTTGTGTGCTCGTGGGGAAGGACAGCCTGGAGTAAGGGGGGTTCTTATGGGAGCTTGTTGTGGCTGCTATCACAAGTGACCCTTTGGTAGCCAAGAACCTCACGCGCAAAGGAGCTGTGAAGGAAAGCGTCTCTGTGCCCTGGCTACGCAGGGATGGAGCCACAAGAGCCCTGATTCAGCAGGAGGGAAAGGAGGCAGAACTCACAGGCTATCGTCAGGGGACAGGCTGTCACTGAAGAAGGAACAGTTCTGGCTTTCCATCTCTGCAAGCCTGGAGGAAAGAGAAACGGGTTCAGATGTGGTGAGAGACACCCTGAATGTCTGCTTAATGCACCCTACTTACAGCAGCCCCTGCCAGGCCCCTCTCTGCAGAATAAGGGGCTGCTGCCATGCAGCCAGCTCAGCATCCTCTCACAGAACCAGAGGGGTGGAAGTGTGCCCTGAGCTACACGAGCTGCAGGCTCCCTGTGCTCCTCAGGTCCCCACACTCTGCCTGGACCCGTGCTGAGGGTAGAGGCATTACAGACCACAAGGCAGCAGCACTGGGGAGTGCACAGGCAAAGCAAGGTGCTGAGGAATCCATCCAGCAGCCCATACTGAGGAAAGAGCAGGAGGGTGCATGGAGGCTGCTTCGACACTAAGACATCTGCTGTCAAATGCATGGTGTTTGCTGCCAATTGGTGTGGCATCAGCCGCATCCCAGGCAGGAGCAAAGTGGTGCGGGCAGGTCTGCCTGGTCCTGGGGCTGCCTCTTCCCATCACACTGCAGCCAACCCCATGTGCTGGGAGGCACGGAGGAGGCTGCAGGCAGCAGGAGCTCACTGTACATGTACCCTGAAACCCCTCCGCACCCACCAGGGCCACAGCCCATGCCCTGACATGGCAGCAGTGCCCATGGTGATACCTGCTGGCAAAGTGCTCGATCCGGGAGTGGGTATCGGCGTGCGGCAGCATCGGGGAGGAGGCTGGTCTGGAAGAGGTGCACACTGGTCAGCAAGGCTTGGCAGCCCTCCCTCAGAGCTAAGCCTTGGAGGAGCTGCCCTGGACTGAGAAGAGCCAGGGACAGGCTGGAGAGGGACTGAAATCTCTGCTCCAGCAAGAACTAGGTGCTGTATCAGCCCAGAGCAAGTGCCCGCTCCAACCCTCCCATGGGAGCCCTGTCTTGCAGCTGAGATGCTGCTTCCATCTATGGAGCTCATCTATCAGATAGGATCAAGAGACACAGCCCGGGGCGCAGCCAACTCACGTCTCGGAGAAGTCAGCCTCAAGGACGGACTGGACGGGCAGGTAACCTCTTTGCGGGTGCTTGCTGAAGTACTGCTTGGACCGAAACTTGTTCTTCAGCGTTGTGGCAAAGTCTCTCATGTTCTCACTGGATGTGGTCTGCAGAGACACAGACATTGCCAAGGTGCTGCTTAACAAAAAGTGGGGACCACAGCAGTCCCTTCAGGCTGCGCACGAGCTCCATGGAGGAAGAGGCAGACACAACTGAGGAAGCAAGGAGGGCACATGGCAGTCCTCTCAGCCTGTCATTGGGCCTGGCACAAGCCAAACTGGACATTGCTGTGTGCCTATTGTGCTCACCATGAGCCCCAGAACAGCAGGGACACAGGTAGCCTTCAGCATGCAGAGGGGAGCAAAAACATACAAAGGGATCCACTTCTGGGGTTGCACCAGTATCAACATCACAAGGCTGCTGCTGTCAATGGGGACCTGCTCCGAACCAAGACCAGCCCAGCCCAGCTCCGTACCGGGGTGTAGTACTCCATGATGGGGTAGTGCAGCTTGTTGCCCTTGCTGGCTCGTCCAGTGAGGAAGCAAGTCTGGCAGATATCCACATTGAACTGCTTCAGGCTCCGATACCTGCGGAGATCAAGAGCCCGTAGGGAGTTGGATGCAAGAAGAGGTCAGCAGGGGACAGAGGTGGCTTGTTTCACTCTTGCACACCACTAAACCCACAATACTGATGGCTGAAGTGCCCAGAAAAGCATCCTGCTCCCTCCCCTCTGTTGGCACCTTGCTTGAAGTACTGCTGCTGCAGAGCAATACAGCACAGAGCTAATTCAGCTCCATCCTGCAGGACACCGTGCACTTCCCTTGGGATCTGAGGTATGACAACCCCTACCTGAAGCCTTTGATGGGGCACTGCCGGCAGACTGAGCACTTGGTCTGGTGCTTCACCTGCTCAGCCATGGTGACCCGATGCAGCACCGCCAGCCACACCATGGACTGCGGCTCCAGGTTGGCCCACTCCAGGAACTGGGATACCTCGATAGCGGGCTTCCCATTGCTCTGGGAGGGGAGAGGAAGGGGCTGCTGTGATGGGGTGCGAGTTCCTCACCACCTGTCCCCTTCACAGCTGCTGCAGAGGGGGCATCCCGGCCACATCACCCTACTCACGAAGCGGAAGCAGCTGCGGATGCTGGGCTCCACGTTGCTGCCTCCGAACGCCGCCACTTCCCCCAGCTGGCGCGGGACCTGGATGGCCTCATGCAGCAGGACACCAAGGTGCCGCTGGTCACACAGCCCCCCGGCATTGGCCACTTGACTGAAGAGATCTGCCGCAGGACACACACACAGGGCCCTGTTAGACACAGGGGTGATACCCGACACAATGGGCAGGATGCAGGCACAGGGGGAGGATGCATGGATTAGAGCAGGGAGCTCACATAAGAAACAGAAACTGATCTGTGGTTAAATAACCTTTACCAGTATCCTTCCAGCTCCCAGTAACCAGGAGCTTAGAGTCTTCTTGAGATTACACACATCACTTCTTTAAGAGCCACAGCTGGCCTGTCCTCTGTGAAGCTGCCCAATCCCTTTATTCAACTGCTTGATGTTTCCTGTGCTAACCCCTCTGTAGTATCCCATGGCAGAAAGTACCATGGTTAAAATGCAGTGAGAAAAGAGGCTTCCTTGGGTGAAACCCCAACTGTGCAGCCCCAGGTGTATTCCTTCTGGGAAGCACTGGATAAGTATTGCCTGTTTGCCTTCTCTGCACTGTTTGTTATAGTGCTATGCAAGCAAGGTCACCATAGCACCAGTTAGTCTGCAGAAATGTCTTCTGATTTAGGTGGCATAGGAGGAAGGGAAGAAGGAAGGGAGACAAAGGTGGTGATGCAAGCATATCAGTGACTGCAGGATAGCTGTTCCTCTGCTCTTTCTGGGCAAAGAAGGGCTAAGGCAGGAAACAAAAGCGCTCCTGCTTTCCCCAGGTTACTGCACACCAGACCCTGGGGGAGGCAGGCAGGGACTCACACTGGAACTTCTCCTTGACCTCTGTCCCGCACAGACATGCAATGCCCGTCTTGAAGGAGAGAGCCCTCATCTTCCCGCTGCGGCCACTGCAAGGTGAGACATTGCACAGGTTTGCTGCTGCTCTGGAGGTGTTTGGATGCAGGGGGTCAGCAAGGCAAGCGTGCACCTTGCCGGTGGCCAGGGCCAGCCTGCAGCACTGCCAGCTGGAAGAACAGCACAGGGGGTTCCTTCCGAGCACGGCAGCCCCACAGCACAGGGGGATGCAGACCGGTACCTGTCAAAGACATTCAGCAGCCAGTTGAGGCTCATGTCCACACAGAGCGGCACGTTGACCAGGATGCCCCGCTCCTCCTCCAGCCTCTCATAGAGGGCGGTCAGGCAGTGGATGACCTCCACCACGTCCATCGCTCGGTCGCTGGGCTGCAGGTCGTGCTCATTGAAGATCTCCAAGGCTGTGGCCAGGGTCACCATATCCACTGTGCAGAAAGCGTGGGCAGCAGGATCAGAGGCAGAGAGGGAAACAGGAGAGGTGAGAAGCAAGAAGAGGGAGAGGCAGCCCTGTCGTGAACAGTGTAAGACCCACTGTGGTGGGGAAGATGCTGGCAGGATGGACGCAGCTCCCAGAACTGCTCTTACCCATAAACCCCTCCCAAAATACCCACATAGAATCACAGAAGGGTTTGGAAAGGACCTTAAAGCTCACCCAGCTCCAACCCCTGCCACGGGCTGGGACTCCTTTTAGCTGGAGTTTTACCAGCATAAGTGAGGTTTACTGGTTCCCTTCCTCCTCTTTAACTAATGGAGCTCTCCCTGCCCCTGACAGCAAGGTTGGTTTCTGCTCTCAGTTACATCCATTGCTTCTCTTAGAGCTCCCGGGTGAGCCCCTGCCTGATCCCACAGCTTTGTAACTCGGAGCTGGACCACTTTGTTCTCAAATACCTCTGACTAACACCTGCCCTGGAGGCATTTCCACCCTAAGCCTGCACAGAAAGGCACTGGCACAGTGGATTTGCTCAGCTTCCCAGCCACGGGCTCATCTTCCTAGTGCCTCAGCTACCTATCCCCTGGTGTGCTCCTGCCTTTGATGTGCTGTTAAAAGCCTGTGTTAGTTTAATGCCTTTATCGAGTGAAACCCAGCAGGAGGAAAATACTTCCAGCACTCACATCTCAAGGCTTTTTGTACCCGTCGCAGTTTCATAGCCGTCCGATACGCTGAGAACTTGATGTTGTTCAAATCCGCTGCAATAACACAGGAAGAGAATGAAACTGCAGCTCCACATCCTCATCTCCAGGGCAATGAGCACCAGCCCCACCAGCAGAAGCAGAGTGTGTGGGGGGGAGAAGGAGAGGCAGAACCTGGCAGGGGGTTGCTCCCCACTGCTTTGGGGGTCCCTGTGCCACAGAGGGCTGGGGGGATCTCTCATAGCACCCCACACTGAACAGCTTTGTGGCAGGCTCCTTACCCAGCGTCTGGTAGAGCTCCGTCATCTTTGGGTGGTCCCAGCACGTTGTCTGGGCCTGGTGGCTGGAAGGGAAATAGAAGGAAGCCAAAAGTCAAACTGGGAATTAAGCAGCTGCTTAATTAAGTAGATTGCTAAAGGGACCCGGGCAGCCCCAGGAGTGAGACCCGCAGTGCCTGCAGATGCTGGGGCTGCTGCACCCCAGTGAGCACTCCACAGCCACAGCAGCATGCAGGATGCCCACAGGAGGATGTCCTCACTTGCTACCAGCCCCCCACTCCGTCCAGCCATTGTTCCCCCTCCTCTGGGGCATCTCTGCAGGCAGGGAAAGCCTGGTTCTGCCAGGCTGGGGGCAACACACTTCACTGGAGGTCAGTGCTCAGAGCAGTCTGCTCACTGCCCCCCTCTCCTCATCGGTCCCCAGTTCCTGTTCCCACTGGACCAGAGCAAACCACGGGCTGGGAGCACACTCACTTGATGTAGTATGGCACTTTGTTGGGGGAAATGGCTCGCTCCCAGGGAACCTGGACAGAGGCTGCAAGGAGAGAGACACAGACCTCAGACCAATACCAAATGCTCCTTTAGGCTGATGCTGTTTCTGATCAAGGCCCAGCAAGACCAGGGTGCCTCTGAAGAGGCTCTGCCTCCCCACATCACCAACTGGGGGTGCTGGAGAAGATGCTACCTATAAGAGACACAAGACTGCTGGTCTTGTTAGAGGCACCTTGCCTCTCTTGAGATGGGCGCTGAATCTGGCTGAGCTCAGAACTCAGCAAGAGACACTTCATGATGCTTTTGATGGTGCCCAAGGCAATGCTGTGGTCACCAGTGGGATTTGAGCACACATTCAGCGCTGCCTGTTATGGCCAGGCTTGGGCACCCACAGCATTTGCTGTTCCCATTACTCATGCTATGTGTGTCAGCTGCAGTATCTCAGGAAGATGGGGACTCATCCCATACCAGTTGCCTGCCACCCTGTGTTTGTTATCTAGAGGGTGAAAGCCCTTTTATCACCCTCAGCTATTTTCCCTTGTCACAGGCAGCTTATCAATTCCAGCAACTGGGAAAGTTGTTCTTACTTTCAGATAGGAAGACACGGTCTGCATACAAACACAGGCCAACAAACCCCACTGATACCTGCAGACCCTGCAGGGCGCAGTATTTCCAAGGGTGGACTCCACAACCTGCTACCCATCCTTTGCAGGTCTGAGAGCCATCAGCAGCTCAGACCTGTGGGAACAGCATCCCTCCGCTGCACCATGTGAATGAAAACCTCCTTAATATGCACATTCTTGGCCTCCAAATGACTAACACCATAGGGCTCTGCCCTTTTCTGATACCTGTTGTCTGCCTACCCAGTCTCTGAGGCTGGCACAGTCCCAGCATCATCTGGGAGCTGCATTCTGAAGGGCAACCACACTCATGTCCCACCCTTGGTCCCACAAGGTGAGGCTGCACAACGCTAACTCTGGGAGATGCTTCCCGCTCTGGTTCCTGTGCAACAGGCACTGAGCCCTCTTCCAGCTGTGCATGTGGCTCTGGGCTCAGCAACAGGGCTCTGCACCCCGTTCTCCTGTGCCACAGCCCATGCTGAGCCACTCTGCAGAGGCAGCCTCATGGTGGGAAGTCAGGAGGACCCACTCACGTACAGGAGAGGAAGTGCTGGGAGCCCGGTCCGAAGTCCCGATGGGCATCTTGGAGCTGCTTCAGGCGTTCGTTTACGGAGGCCTGGAGAATGGGACAGAAGAACTCAGTGGCAGCCCATTGTGCTTGTGGATGGGCTCAGACATGCCCCAGCACGCAGGTCCTCTTCCTTCCTCACCTGCCTTGGTATCTGCATTCCCCAGTCTGCTCAGCCCTCTACACCTGCTCCCACAGGCTGAGGCAGCACAAGCCTCATCTCCAGCTCACCTGTATTCATATCTTGACAGATATCAAAACAGCCATAGTTGGTGCTGACTCATCCCCATCAGATCCTGATCTCCTCAGAGAGCACCCTTGTTCCTCCCATTTCCTTTTCCTGCTCAAGACCTCTATAGATTTACCAGCAATTTTCCTCACACTGAACTGACGCTCTCCCTCCAGGAACATCAGCTATGCCATTCCTGCTGTGCCAAGCATTACTTATCATCCCTGAAGCTCAGCAGCAACAGCCCTTCCCCAGCATCCTCCCACCTGTGGTTTATTTGCAGTGCTCGGTCCTGACTCCTTCCCACCTGCAGCTGCTTCCAGCGTGTGTTGATCTGCTCCAGGGTGCGGGAGTTCTCCATGGATAGGTGCACATCTGAGATGGCAAGCTGGTGTGCAAGGTCATTGACCACTTTCACCCCATCCTTCATGGGGGACAGCTCCTCTTTGAACAGCTGGAGCCCCGTGCCCAGGGCAACAGGCACAGAGGAGGGGAAGAAGGAAAAGAAGCAGGAGAGCAATCAGGACTTGGATGTGATTCCTGTGTACAGGATAGGGTGGGCGAGCGGCTGTCAGGACACTGCTGACCGAGCCTCCACTGAGTGCCTTAGCAGAGGAAAACCAAACCCCAGCCAGGCTGGAGATCACTCACATTGACTGAGAAGTGGAATATGAGCAATAGCTCACCTATGCTGAGCCACTGTACTGTGTAAGGCCTGTGCCTTGACAAGGTGCTCAGCACAGCAAATTGCTTGGACATTGTGGGATAAACCCGTGCTCACAAAGCTAGGGAGCTGTCAAATGGAGGACCTGCCGCCTGAGACCCCAAGTAATGAGGCTGCATTGGGCTGAGCAGTCAGGAGAGGCAGCGCTGCCCTGCTGGGAAGCAGCATCTCATCACCTCTGCAGTGAAGGCTGGAGCCTTCTCAGAGCCAGAAGTACCTTGGTTGACTGGATGTGCTCTGGCAAGGAGTCAATGAAGAGGTCCCCAATGGGTTCCCAGGTTTCATGCACGCTTTCAGCCTGGTCCAGTGTAGTGCTGAGCTCCTCCATGGCCCCTTTAATCTCCAGGAGCTGCTCCAGTGTCCGTTCAATGTGTCGGTGCTGGTCCACGCAGCGCGCTGTGAGCTTCTCCCATAGCTCGCTGGCCACATTCGCCTGCTTCCAGACAAAGCGACTGATGTTCTGGATCCGGTGCCGGGGAGACACATCTGTGAAGGCAAAGCAGAAGGGGAACAGAGAGAAAAGTGAGAGCTCAGCCCAAGGGACAGTGGGCAAGAGATGGAGAGAGGGAAGGGGAAAGGGAGATTAAATAAACCTAAGGAAAACTGGAAAGAGGGAGGGAAACCAAGTGATAATAGGATCCATCTCTGCACCAGCTCCTCAGAAACCTACCCCAGAGCACATCTGATACTGCCCAATGAGATGTACCCATCATGGGCTCCATCAACAGCCTCTGCCTTTGCCTAGGACAGAAGCACTGCTCTCTGCCAGCCTGTCCTTTGGCCAAAGGGTTGGAACAGCCTGACGCATGATGGCATGAGGCAGAGCACTGATGTGCCACTTTGTGCCACACCAACCACTTGCTACTTCCACTCCATCCTCTTCAGTCCAACCCAGGAGGAGCTGTGCTACAGGAGAACAAGGAAAGGGGATCTCCACAGACCTTTGCTTTCTGAAGTTGGTTCTTCTAATTCCTCAAATGGGTGCTGGGAAAGGAAAGCCTGTGCTGATTCCAGGACAGAGTAAATGTATGGTCCCCGAGACTTCACTTCTTCCATAAAAGCCTGGGGAGCAGAGCACAGAGACAGCAGGCTCAGCTGGAGAATGGACAGACAAGTGCTGCAGTGATTTATTCACTCCAGAGCCCAAACCTCACTGGAGACACAGAGAGGAGTTAACAGAGAAGTGTTTCTGCAGTCTGGGGAAGCAATGACCACCTACAAGAGGGTGGCTCCTGCAGAGGCCTGCAGTGCAGGTTTGCTGGAGTGGGGCGCAGAACAGTGAGCTCAGAAGGGTTTGTTGAGCCAGGGCCAGGCAAAATGAAATGCTTTATTGATGATGTTTTCATAGGCACTGCTTGGAGACTCCCCTTATGCAGCAAGAGCATGGTCACGCAAACATTCATCCCAGCAGCTGTTCATCTGCTGCAGGAGCAAGGTGGGGACCAGCAGGATGTGCCAAAGCAGCACATCTGCCAGGGGCAGATGGCCTCAGAGACAGGCTGGTTTAGGATGTCCTCTCCTCAGCCCCTTGGACTCATGGCTGCGGGCATGGGCAGGGACATGAGGCAGGGGTCCCAGTGCCATGGGACCTGCAGCTCGTCGCAGCGGTGCCGGTGTCAGGGGAGGCGCGAGGGCTCGTACCGCGTGTGTCTCCTTCTCCTGCTGCACCAGGACGACGTCCCCCCGCAGGGGCAGCTGTGCCGAGAGCTCCTCATCCTTCTGCCCCAGCCAGTCTATGATCTCCTGGAGAGGCACCTGCAGCTTCCCACTGTGGTCGGAAAAGGCCTCCAGCCGAGCCCTGGCAGCAGAGCAAGGACAGCAGGACAGGGGTCAGATGGACAGGAACGGAGCAGGCTCCATGGGGAGGCACAGCACTGCAGCTGGGGTGATCTCAGGACACACACGACCCCACCAGGGACTGGCATTGGCTGTGCGTGACCCTCCGTGAGCACAGACACTGCAGCACCACGTAGGGTGAAGCATGGAGGCATCGGGGAGAGGAAACTCTAAGGCTATTCCCTGGATTCCAGAGCAAGGGACACAGTGACTGCATTTGCCTGTGGGTCAGGGCTGTGCTCTAGCACAGGGGGCTTGGCTCAGCATTTACATGATTGGGCAGCTTCCAGGAGCCTTGCATTAAGGCAGGAGACAGTTAACATGCCCCAGTTAAAGGCTGCGTTGTGCTGGCTGTGGAGCTGCAACCTCTGATGGTCTGGAAAGCATGTTCCCACTGTGCAGGGGAGATGGCTCCCAGCAAAGGGACAAGTGCAGTGGAGGTGGCAGCAAGGCAATGGGGCAGAAAGAGACCAGACAGCAGTGGCAGAAGATGGAGAAAGCAGCGGAAAGCAAGAGCAGGAGTGAAGGAGGGGAGGGAGAAGAGGATGGGATGGGTGGAAATGGAGGGGATGCTTTTCAGCACAAGGAGAAAGACCCAGAGGTCTGTGGACAAGAGGGGAAACCAAGCCAAGGTCACTGTGAACTCATGTGGCTCACCAAGCAAACAGGTTCAAGCCCTCCTGCCAAGCACCTGCAGCAGGCAGGGCTGCGAGGCCAGCACAGCCCTGGGCTTTGCTCCGGGCAGCAACTCTTACCGCAGGCTGTGGGATTTCTTCTTGATCTCGTTCCAGCAAAGATTCATCTCCAGAGGGGCCCAGGGCCCTGCAGCACTGCTCACAGCCCAGGGGGTTACACACGAGGGTCCTGCACCATCCTGTGAGGCTTCAACCTGGGCAGAAACAGAACCAGGCTGCATCCAGAGAGCGCTGGCCTTTGCTTATGGCACTTGCCTGGGGACACCTGCCCTGCTCATTCCTGACCCTGCCTGGCTTTCCAACCTGCAAGGGGCTGCCCTGCTCCCATAGGGGTTTATGAGCAGCTCCAGGGAAGCTGATGGAAGAAGGATGCAGTGCCAGCTCCAGCAGCACCAAGAGCAAAGGCTGAAGGAAGGGCTCAGTGTAGATCTCTGTTCTGCAGGATCTCTGCTCCTCAGTTATCCAGCAATGAACTTATCTCACTGCTAGGGATTAAATCAGAGTTGCCCCTTGTGTGTCACAGTCCCTGCAGGGCTAACAGTGATTTCTTTGCATGCCATACAAGCTGCTGTGCCTTTGAGAAAAGGAAAGCACCATGGGTGCTGTTGTTCCTAGGACCAAGAGGACCCGTCAACCTCTTCTGCACCATCTCCAGTACTGGGAGCTGCCACCTGCTCCTCTACAGAAGCACAAGGATATTCCCTGCCTGCACAGGAGATTGAGATGCTGTTGTTCCTCCACAGATGCTGCTTCTCCCTTGCAGCTCTCCAGAACGGGCAGTGGTGAGAAGGATGCTTTGAGCAGATGGCAGCAAACCCTAACCCAGCCACAAAATGGAAGCACATCAGCCAGCCTGGAAAACCGGGTGCTGATCCCTGGACAGCAAATCCTCAGGGGATGGGGCAGAAATCTTCCCCTAAGCCCTTAGCACTCTACCACGCTCCTGCTCGTGATGCCAATGAAGACATCATTGTACTTGCTGGCAACAGCACCACACACCAGCAGGACAAGCAGCATCTCACACGGACTCAGCGAGTGAGGGGGGATTTCCTCTCCAAAAGCACTAGTTGTGCAAAGCACGGGGACAAGTCTCATCCCCACAAGTGAGACGTTGATGTGCTTTGTTAGGGAAATGGCAGCATTTCGATCTAATGCTACTTTGATACTAGAGCTCATTTGTGATAATTATCCCCAGGTGATTAATCAACCATAATTAACTGCATTAGCACTTTCTAAACAGCGCATACAACAGGCACCCCTTTGCCAGGGAAGGGCAGCTGCCGCTGGGGAAGAGCAGCAGCAATTCCAAGGGAAATGTGCAGATACTTGTCCTGTCCAAGGGCTCCCAGAG
Organism: Coracopsis vasa; assembly: GCA_026283785.1. Taxonomy (NCBI): domain Eukaryota; kingdom Metazoa; phylum Chordata; class Aves; order Psittaciformes; family Psittacidae; genus Coracopsis; species Coracopsis vasa. Next base: position 1,809 of record JANHGB010046345.1, on the reverse strand, counting down.
ACGACAAGGGGCCAAATCCAGCTAAGGCAAGGAGAACAACAGGCAGGAGAAACCCACTAGACAAGGAACTTGTCCTCACAGCTAAACCAATACCCCCTCCACTATAGTTCTCAGAGAGAAACCAAATGGTCCCCAAGACTGGTTCTAAGTTTGATTCATCCCAAACCACCTAACATCAGCTTGTTCTCTGCCTTGCCATCCTGCCTCTCTGGGAGCATCAAGGAAACAGAGAAAACCATCACCCACAGAGTTCACAGGAATCTTGGGGCCATGAATAATAAACTGCTCCAGCTAAAACTGCTCCTTGCACATATTAAAATCAATGCCCTGCATGGGCACATCCTCCTGACCCTGAAGCAGGTTATCCTCACAGCACTGCCAGTGAACACTCCAGCCCTACCCTCTGTCCCAGGGGAAACCAAAGGAGGGATCAGCTCTACTTGGATGCAAATGCACAGCTCAGCAAACAACACAGCCCTCCCAGGCTAATTTAAGAAGTTAAAAGCCCACCAAGCCTACAACTCACAGACCATGCTCAGTAAATGAGCCAGTGGCAGTGGCCAAGCCTCTGGTCCCCTAGGACAAAAGCCCTGCAAGCGAGCAGAGCAGAAAAGCAGTGCTTTCCTTGTGAGCATCCCTGAAGCGTCCCTTCCCCAGAGCCCCGGGAGCCGCATTCCCGCTCCGCCCTTGAACACGATTCCAGGCGCATTTACCTATGTTCAGCCTCAGATCCGCCGCAGGGCCGCTCAGCTCCCTTGGGAGAGCGGGCATCGCCTCCCACCCCTCCGGGTGCTGCCAGGCAGCACCCGGCAGGGAAGGAGACGGGCACCGTGTGCTCAGCAGAGCAGCCCGAGCACTGACCCCCCAGGAATGTGGAGGGGGGCGGCAGCGCCTCGCAGCCAGCCTCAATCCCAGCTTTGTCTGGTGGCATTCCAGCAGCCTCTAACCTGCCTTAACCCCGGTGGTGCCACCGTGGCTGCCCGCAAAGCTCAAAGGGGGCAGAGGTCTGCAGGGCATCCCAGCGTGGGAAAGCTCCGTGCAGGAAGCCGGCCCTGTACAGGTGGGGTGCTCCGGGAGCTAGGGGAAATCCATCCCTGCAAGGGCATGGCAAAGGTGGTGGCGGGGCTGGGATGGGGTGACAAGCAGAGACCTTGCCCTCAGGTGCTGGAGCACACGCAGGGCAGATGGGGTGTTTGACAGGGAAGAGATTTACCCAGCGGATGGTCCCCAGCGAGCTTTGGCTGCCTGGAAGAGAAATAGTCACGTTCCTGAGACCCAAGAAGCTGGCGATGCCCTCCTTGCCCCCCACTTGCCCCAGCCCAGCGCTGGGTGCCAGCACAGATGTTTCTGCCCGCCTGGACTGGGTGCAGATAGTTTGTTTTTGCCAGAAGGTTCTGGGCTGGCTCCTTGTGCCCCCCGCAATCCTGACGCCCAGCATTGTTTCCATGCTCTCCTCCACCTACAGGGAGGGAATCAAAAGCTCCCTCTATCTCTCCTTCACTTCCCCTCCTTCCCTGCCTGCACATCTGGCAGCTGCTGTTCCTCCCTCCCTCTGGGACCAGCACCAGCCTCCTCTCCCACCACCTCGCAGGCTGGATTGATGGAGAACCAGCTCCCAGACTGGGGAAAGAGTCTCCAGCAAGGCCAGGACACAGCTAAGGATGGGATCCTTATTATCCTGGGCTGCATCACCAGCAGTGTGACCAGCAGGTCGGAGGAAGTGATCCTGCCCCTCTGCTCTCGTGAGACCTCACTTGGAGCATTGTGTGCAGTTCTGGTGTCCTCAACATAAAAAGGACATGGAACTGT
>JANHGB010046343.1:0-14474 GCA_026283785.1 Coracopsis vasa | reverse complement strand
TTCCTTATATCCAATCTAAACTTCCCCTGTTTAAGTTTGAACCCGTTACCCCTTGTCCTGTCACTACAGTCCCTAATAAAGAGTCCTTCCCCAGCATCCTTATAGGCCCCCTTCAGATACTGGAAGGCTGCTATGAAGTACCCAAAATATATATATACAGGATATACAGGTCTTTGCTTGTATGCTGCTTTAATGTTGATCCTTGTTGATTCCAGATAATGTGTTATGTTGTACTCTTTAGGGCTCATTTCATATGGAACATCTCATAAATACTGTGTGTATTTGGACAAGAGAATTTCATTTGTTCAAGATAAAGGCTGGAGAAAATTACCTGATAGCCCCAGGGTGAGAGTCAGGTTCAAGAGTGGCACTGGGGCTGATAAGCAAACTCTGCTGTACTCTTAGTTTCCTACCTGGACTCTTTTGCCCAATGCAGCAATTCTGAATTTGTGACACTTGATCAGGAAGCAATGCACCAGCTCCATAACAACTGAGCTGCCAAAATAATCTGCCTGTGAGTGCTGATGCAGGAGCTCTGCTTATATAGAAACTGATCTAAAACCAATGAATTTTGGGAGGAACTGCCTCTAGCCACTTATTTGACCATAACAAGAGTTGATTAGAATGTGGGCCGGAGGTTAACAAGAGACTGTAATGCCAATAAGCACCAGACCCTACTGACTAAGTAAATAATAACCAGAATGGTGAGAAAAAAGCCTCAGGCAGTCTTTTGTTGCCTTATTAGGTGAACTAGGTGCATTTTCTGGCAAAGGAAAGACATGATGTATGTACTGAGAGTTCCTGTATGAGGGGAAAGGAGTAAACAGTGATGAAAATACCTGGAAGTCTAAATATTAAAGCTGAATGATTGAAAAAAATATTTAAACAACTCAATTTTTACTTTCATTCTTTTAACAGATGGTTCTACACAATATCAAAGCTGGTGTTTGCTTTGCTAATGACAGACTGCATAAAGAGCATCTTTTAAAACCCAGAGTGCCTGCTGCAGTATATCTTCTGCACTGGACCCATATAAAAGATCCTGCCCTGTCTTTCCTATAGTGATGTTTTGGCTGAAATGATGCCATTTATGATAGGTCTCAGAACTTCTCTACTGGGGAGAGATTTGAATTGGAGCTAGAATATCATTAGATGCTGTTAGATTATGTTGACCATGAGGCATTTCAGTAAACATGCTTTTTAAACCTCTGGGTCTTAATCATAGAATGGTTAGGGGTGGAATATCTGCAATAATAATAATCTGCAATCTGCATATAAGGCAATAGAAGAGTTTTATCTTCTGTCAAAGGAACACACAAAAAATACTGGAGGACACACATACTTAGAGCAAACAGATGATAGGCATTTTTGCAAACTGTCTTGTTCATGATCCTGTGTTGTGCCACTTATCCAGATAATGATGGGATCTGTTTTGGGATTTTATTCCTTTTTAGAGAAATGATATCTCTTTCTGAGTATCTTAACAATGAAATTTGCATTACAATCCATGGCGTTTCTAACCTTCTGCCTGCAGTGTTCAAAATTTCTTGATCATACTAATGATTAAAAATTTCCTAAGCATACAGTATTTTCTGCTGTTAAATATTTTGATAAGAGAAAACCCTTTAAGTTAAAATCTTATGTTAAATAGCACGTAAAGGTAACGAAATATAGAGGGTCTCACTCCCTTACATCTTCTTATCGGGTGTATTGCTGCAGGTTTCATTGCCTGTGATCAAAAGATGAATACAAAGTTCAGCTAGACGCAAATAGGTCATCCTCTCTTGCCTGGTTGTATCAGTATTGTGCAGCTGTAGTCGACGTTTGCAAGATCTTTCACAAAAGTTCATTTCCCATTCAGAACACAGCCAGATTTGTGTTGCTGAATCCTTTTCACATCCACTCACCACCCAAAAAGCATGTGCTAAATTGAGTTCAGCCCATAGCAACAGTTCTTCTGATAACCTTGGAAGGCAGGCTGCATGGACAGAGGACACTTTGAGTCTTTAGGAGGAATACTCATTAAATAAGCCCCTGCTTTTTATAATAAAGGCCCAATTTTAATAAATCACTCTCAGGCATTCTGTTTCAAGTAACTGCTGCATTTATATAGCCCAGTGCTCATCTTGCTTTTATCTCACCACTTCTAGCATAATCTCAATTTATGTTTGTAAGTTTTTTTCCTTCTAACTTTTGCCCATCTCTATAATTGGTCTTTTCCGTTTAACTCCATGCCTGCCAGCACGAAAATGCAGTTGCCACAGCTGTTCAGGCTGTGCCTCTTCAATTGTTTAATTACAGTGCTTCTGTGGCTTTATATCCTATTTATCTCTCTAATCCAGGTTTCATTCTGAGGAGAAGTAGCAGCAGGGAGCCATAGGCTTGAGGTGAGGTAGTACACTTTGTCTCTCTCTTTTCTGGCTTGGAAAGGTAAGGCACTGTTGGAGGCACATAAGCAAATGTTTGGACTTTCCCTTTCCTCAACACTTGCACCATTCACTGAAATTCAGACTGCTGTATTTTCTGCTCAAGCTTTCTTACAAACACAATCCAATATTTTGGATGTCTGCTGAAAGAATCCTGTTAGTGGGTTTACACCCCTCCATTTAGTGTAAGACAATGTGCTCTTCTCACCTTCTAATAACTCATCTTTGTGTAACAATGGCGATGAAGCAGCTATACAAAGAGAGATTAATGGGCATTAGGCGATACTTGTCTCTTTGTCCTCTCTAGGGCCACATAGCTTAACCAGATGGTTGGTCTGTAAAAGAATCCAAGAAAAAACAGATCAATGCCCTTTCAACAGATTATCATCTATTCTTACTGCTTAGGATAATATAATGTAAGTAAAATACTGTATCACATTAAACTGCCACATGATAAAAGGAAGGCAAAAAAATCCCATTAAACTTGAGTGTAGATGGAATATTTTCAGACTCATCTGCATCTCGTTTCATGGTATTGTAGCTGCATATCTTTACCATTATCCTTAGCAAGACTATTGCATGTTCACTTACTGTAGCTACTGAAAATATTTACTCTTATTCCTTTTAATTTTACTCTTCTGAATTTTGCATATCACTAAGTTTCATCATTTTCCCTCCTCTTGATTCACTTAATTTCTAAGGAAGCAAATTCTTACAAACAATAGAGCATTCCTATCATCCCATACCTTGTGAGCCATCCTTTAAGAAAGCTCTGCATATCTTTCCCCAGAAATCAGTTATGTTAGCTTTTAGTATAGTTGGTGTTTCTTATCTAAATTACCTCCTAGTTCTACCTAGGATTTGGATGCTTGAAGTAGAGAACTAGTTTCTTAGCAGGAGTAAATCAACATACCACTATCGATTTTTATTATGCATGGTGTCTTCTTACCCTAGCTGATGATCCAGCCTGGAATAATAGAATAATAGATGGCTTGTGCACTTCAAGAAAGGAGGCACTTTTTTTCTCACTGTAAGCAGCCAGCCTAGTTGCTTGCACCTTTTCCTTCAGCAGCAACATTGCACAGGGGTAATGAGAGTCTCCTAAACCTTATTCTTTAACAGAAAAAGCATTCTTGTAGTACAGGAGAGTTTTTCCTGAATTAGCCCTCATTAGTTCAAGGTTCAGTTGTAAGTTACCAGACCTGCATTCGCACAGTGGTGGATCTGATTTAATAAAAGCCTTTCCTCTAAACAGTGTTGCTGGGATTTAGCTTGGTCCATTCTCTTGAAGCTTTGATAATGACACGATGACTTGATGAAGGATTACTTAATACTTCCTCTTTGCTGTTAAAGAACCACTGTAGATTTGGACATGATTGAAGAAAAGGTTGGTTCTGTGCTTCTGCTCTGACATAAGGCAGGTGTGCCAATATATTTCATGTGATTTATGGGCTAATTAGACACCTTTTCTCATTAGCCAGTCTGACACTGGATCTGCATCCTCTAGAGTCAAAAGCTTCCTCGATTTCTGTGCAAAATCCACCTGTTTCAGTTGCTAGATCTGATGTATACACATAGAAACTGATGCTCCAAGCATGTAAACTATGGGAAATTTAAAAGCAAATGACTGACAAAACACATGTGTGATTCTCCATCTGATAAGACAAAAAGGGAAAAATCAGCCAAAACCTATTAAGTATGGCCCTTGTATGTTAATGGAAGGACATTTGATACAGCACCACAGGTGACATCAGAATTCATCAGCTAAAATGCATCATTGGTTTGGGGGTTAAAAATGGCAATGACAACCAACTTACAGCTCTGATAAAGAAAAAAGAAGATAAATATACACAAATGTAAATAATACTTTTTTCTTCAAGCGCAGTTCATAGAAAGAATGCAGGAAAGGGAAGAGAATGTTGTTTGCCTTCTATGCAAATAAAGCAGAGCTGAATTGTTAATGCCTTAATCCAGTTCCTCTAGTTGTTTACACGCACAGTTACAGCAATGACTGAAAAGCCATCAAAGCACAGACTGGGATAAGGGAATCCTGGCATCTCTCTGTACTGAAGTGAAAGCCATGTTCTTGTCCTCTGTGGTCAATGCATGCCATGAAATATATATATCTAATATACTGGCATCAAATCCTAAATGTAATTGTTATAGACTATAGAATGAATAATGGGCTAGATTTTGCAATCTAGTCTGATTATGTGCAAATTCAATGTGACACAGTCTTAATTTGGCACATAATTAAAGGTCATTGCAGCATTTCCTAGCTTCAGAGATTGATTTTTTTCAGCCTATCTCAGCTTCCTAGACATATTTCCAGGAAAATTTTATCAAGGAGAATAATCACATCATTTTTGAACCTGCTTTTCATATTCATGCCTAGTGAGCAATATTTATGACAAAGACTTTAGAGACTTCAGGCAGGCTGTTTTCATGAATAAGATTGTACACTGTAAACATGAATTCTAGAATCAGGCCTGACTGGTTTTCTTTGTAAATGCACAGCCCTGCCCATACTGATATTCAGCAATCGCTTTGACCCATTTTCATTAAATTTATCATCCGTAGCTACATCACAGCAATTATTGTTGGGGCTGGAGACAGGAGATGGTGAATGCTAAACTCTGCAGCGCAGCTGAATTTTGAAGATAGGAAGAGTGGTTCAGGGAGAGGTCCATTTCACAGAAAAGCTTTGTCATTCAGCGAGTTAGTGCATATGTGGGTATGGGAGGTGTCTGATAAGTGCTGGATGAATACACAGTTGTGTGCTGTGAGTGTGTAGTGAATGCAGTGATGCTATGGTGAAGAAAGTCACAAGATGTTTTGAGTTCCTTACACATGGCAGAGAGGACTCAAAATCATGAAACCTGGGCCCCTGTTGGTTATTGCAGACAAATGTTACGTGGACCATGTTGCCCGCACCAAAATAACCTTTCATGAAAGAATTATTCAAGTACCTACCCTTGCAAGCCTTGGACACAGCTGAACATACATAACTCATTCATTAGAGGGCCCTGAACATACCCACTGTAGCCAGTTCCTTAGCAAAATTTTCAGTCTTGTATTGTAGACTGATACAGCACTTCACTTTCTTCCTATGATATCAAACAAAAGGAAATCATAACCTAAGCAAGGACTTCAATTAAAGATAAATGTCTAAAGTAACAGTGAATGAAACCAGCTTTCTTAAAAACAAAAGAAAAGCCCCATATGTAAGCTCATGAGAATGGAAGAGAAAATAAATGTTATCTAGGGTTTACCAATCAAGAAAACTGCATGAATAAACAGGCTGGCAGGTTTTCTGCAGCTTATCTGAGATCTGAGTAGTCAGAGCATCCTGATCTTGAGGAATAAGGTTTCTCTGAAGCTGTCTCTGAAGGCTTTTATTGTATTTCTGAGTGAGAATTACTTAACATTTAAGCTGTCAGCTGAACTTGGAAGAAAGAAGTCACTAATAGTTGGGTTAAGATACTGTATCATGCTTCTCTGATATTCAACCTTAGTAAAATGTTTCTGAAGTAAAAGGGCAAGTACTTCTCCCTCCTGCTACGGAACAAAGATACTGCAAAGATGGCAAGAGCTTTAAAGGAAAATAAAAAATATCCAAAAGAAAGAAAACAGAAGTTGCCTCTAAGTTTACTTACAAGGTCATGCTTATTGCTTCTGCTATTAGGGCTTTGGCAAGGACTATCTCATATTTTATGTATGAACTCTGATATCCCCGGTTGATGTTATAATATAAACACCAGTAATTATTTTTAATGTTACAGCTGAAGATAGCAGTCAGCTACTGGTTCCCATTGCTGTAACAGATGTAGACTATAAAGCTGCCCTTGCCCTGAAAAGTTTACGGTCTAATTATTAGTTGAAAGCGGTCTGAGGATCAACAATCACACATCTACATATACATGGATTTTTCTCCTCAGTTCCCCAAAGAGATACACAAAACCAATCTGTACTTCATTTAAAGCCACATTTAAAGAAAATGAGATGTAGTAAATAAAGCTGAGTCTGAGGGGAGAAAAATACGCAAGTAGTATTTCCCAAGTTGCATGGAAAGTGGAGTCAAATAAGTACTTTCTCATAAATTTACATCTTTAGCAGAGATAGACATAGAAAAAATAACATCAAAGTCCACAAAAAGTCATGTAGACAGATGCTAGGAAATTTGATAACTTCCAGAACAAGGACCTTGGTGAGCTTCATCCTATATGATTGAGTCAGTGAAGTGACAGAAAAATGTTATTCAACAAAATCAGGGTTTAGAATGAACATGCAGGAGTTTTTAATGATGGTATAACATAAAAATTTGTTTCAATTCCATTAAAAAAAATCAAGAAATTGAAGTAAAGCAACAGAATATATCCCGTGTTAAAGGTCAAAATGGCATTCTGCCATCTTTAGGGTTTGCCAAATCTGTTGTTAAAAGTTGCAATCTACATTAAACACTGTTCTTCAACCTTAAATATAGAGGGGTATATATTTAGAACAAAGCAGCATTGTTAGTGCTTTGTTAAAGTGTTGTCAGAGTAGACTGTCTTTAGATGCATGAGGCAGTTTGTGCAAGGAATCTCTATCAAAGCAAACCCACCTTAAAAATTCTATTTCAGATGCAAATCTTTCTTGGCTCCATTGCTGTTGCCTCTCTGTTTCTTTCCAGTAGTCCATGATTCTCGCAGCGTAGCCTGTCGCACTTGTTATCTCTTCTACAGACCGTATGAAAACCAGCTAAATGCCAAGCAGTAAGGTCTTTGCTCTGACTATAAGGGTGAACTAACCACAACTGTCTATGAGAAGATGAAAGTCTTAGATATATGACAGATATAAACAACTCAGTGCTGCAGATTGTAAATCCACAATATCACAAGAAAGTTTCACATCCTCTGGAAAACTATTACTCAAACCTGATCCTGTTGCTTTGACTCAATACTATGCTATTGTAAAGTTTTGCTGCTGCCTCAGGTTTTCGATTTTGGCTGAGCAGACACTCAACATTTTGGGTACATACCTGGAAAACAACAAAGATGATCTAAAAGTTCCTGCTATATGGCTTGGTAATCAATAAATGATGCAAGAGGAGAAGATGTGAGCTCTCTTGGTTTATGGAACTCTGCAGGTATGTATTTGTCTGTGGTTCACCAGGAAAATCCTTTCCTTCTTAAAGTGTACTTTCACAGGAATTGCTGCCATACCCATCCTGCATTAATATTCAGCATCTGCACTCATAATCCATTGCTAAGCAACACTTAACAAAATTGATCTTGCATTAAGCAAGCTCTGGAGCTTGAATAATACATTATTTCCTGTTTCTACTTATAATCAGTGAAAACCTTTACTTGTCTTTTGAATGTCAAAATATTAAAACTTTTTATTTTAAACACACATTTTAATTGCTGAGAAAGTCCATTTAGATTAAGGTTCAGATGTAAATTCACCCTTGGTACTCCTAGAATTAGCTAGGAGGAAATAAATTGCAAAAGTAGTTCAACCCTTAAAGAATATAGAAAAAATTAAAAAACCAAAAAGAATATAATACAGAGCAACCATCTCCCATTTTGCATTCAGAACTGTTGAAGGCAATACCTTGTCAGCTACTGTGTGTATAACTTAAGCATCTCTGTCACTGTTTATTTATAGTCTGTATTAAGATCACACAACTGTGTGCATTTATATGCTGAATACAGGAACTTCTGACTCCCATACATGAATTTTATGTACGTAGGAAATAACCATGCCTCTCTGGACTTTTCTGAAAGGCTGCTGGGAATGGAATTCCATGCCTTGAAGTTGTTAGAAGTTGACTGTTTTGTCTTCTAGACCATTCCTCTGCCACTGCGGGATAGCTCCCCTAGGTATATTACCCAACGCCTTAATCATCCTGCTCTTAAGTCTCAAGCAATGTATCCTCTGGGAGTTCACTGCACAGTCTATTAGATCTTAGTGCTAGACAATACTTATTTATATTCATCCTATATTTATTAAGCTAGAGTCTCTCCTGTCTCTATCCTTCTCCAGGCCCTGCTACACCAGTGCAAGAGAGAATGAGGAAGTGATTTTTCTGTGATTACTGCAGGCCTAGGTCTTGGGATAATTGTGTCTGGTATCACCACCAGGCCCTTCCTCACTCCCATAGAATTATGACATGTCTTAAAACTTTGAAAACTGAGCCCAAGAGAATATGAATTGATTCATTTTCGTTATCTCACACTTCTGCAAGATGGTTTTCTAAACTAAATCTGTAATATGACTTTAATTCGAAATTTCTAACAGGATCTAGAGAAGGTGTTAATTTGTTGACATCTCCTCTGAATTATTTTAGCTTATGCTCTGTTAGTCTCCATCAAAGAATCTAGTATCCACGTTGTAACACACAGCTGATGTGAGGAACTTTAATCAAAGGCTCTTCCAAGAATCTGTACTTTGTGTTTCAGAAGTGCATAAGTTGTTTAAATGAGTAGAGAATATAAATTATGTATCATTTTCCCAAGGGAGGTTTTCTTTGTAAAATTAAAAAAACCCACTCCATATTCTTGAGGTTTTCAGGGTTTTTTTTCTGTTTGCCTTCATCAGTGTAAAACTTCATACTGTGAATTCTTTGTATTTCATTTCATCCTGATCCCTCCATGTTTAGTGTCTAATATAGACTTCAGTACTAGGCTGTGCATTCCTTTTACAAGGTAATTGAAGAGAGGGTTAAATAAGACACTTCTAATATTCAGACTTGCTTCTTTTTACTTGTCTGCTCACTAGGCACTTCTCACTGTCTCAAATGCTTGACTAACCTTTGGCCTTGGTCTAGTTGCCCTTCTAGACATCCTGTTTAAGATAAAATTCTTAGTATTTTTGAATAATTGTGCAAATATCTGAGTTTCAGTAACTTCATCTCACAAGAAATTTTGCTTATTCCATATATTTTATCTCATTTTATTCCTTCTCTGTATTGATAAAGGCTGAAAGCTATGGTTCGTCTGTGATAACACACGGCCTTATGCTGTGATGACAGTGTATTTCTGTTACAGATGTCCCACTGGTTGAAAGGGTGGCTTGTATTTTTTTTAAAGAGGGAAGGAGTTGTATTTTTATTATCCAGTTGAGCAAAATTCATTATTTGGTGCTTTCCCATGCGACCTTAAAATGTTATTACATTTTTCTCTTGCTGAATTGTATTTCACATGCTTCCCTGTCACTGTGTATTTATTAGGCATAAACCAGGATGTAAACATCTGGTCTTAATTATATACTCCTTGTATTTCACAGGGAACACAACAATTTGCGTTCATCCCTAATAAGGAAAACAGAATTATCACAGTAAGCCAGAAAGAGTCAGGTTTTGGTGCCTTTATATCCTTTCAGAGACTTGGAGGCAGAGAAGTGTTGAGCATGAGCTGTAAGAAAAATGTGGAACCCAAGCCACGCTGCTGGTTTTATACCTTCTTATGTCTTTTTAGCTCAGTGTCTCTGATGAATGCAGCTTTAGTTTTGAACGTCCAGGCAACATGTTTTCAGTTTTCTGTTGGAAAAAAACAGCAGCAATTGATGGTCTATGTTTTGTTAAAACTATTTGTTAATTTTAATGTGAAGTCTGGAAACAACTTCAGTCTGTCTGAGCAGGTTCTTTGTTCTTTTGACACTTTCTTCCAGCAACACCTTGGACTATAAATGATGAGAGATACTGGTTAGGAGTCCAAAGTTGCATTTCAAATTAATGGCTTAAAATCACACGTACTAAGCAGCCTATTGAGCTTGTCAGTATTTACATATCTAGAAGAATAAACTGAGACACAGGATTGTCTATTTAATTTTATATCCTTCAGGAAAGCGGCTCAGAGAGACAGAGAGCAATGTAACTATGATATACTTGTTTCCAGTCATTGTTGTTAAATCCTTTTATTGGAGAGGATAGCAGAGGACAGGCAATTCTTTTTATGTGACATCAGTGCAATGGTGATTGTCTCTTAATGTGCTCTTTCACTCGGCATGGTCTCTATTGCTGGCCTAGGTGACAATATTTAATAGCTCATGCTTCATTTGAAGCCAGGCTTCAGACCTTTTCTTAGACTTCTCAATGTCTAAAGTCACCTTTGTGTATATCTTCACACACTTTCTATGAAGCCTTGGGGGATCACTATCTTTGCCCCTTTAACAATTTAATAATATCATTTTTTAAAGTGCCTGGGCCAGGAACATGCAGACCTGACTTATGCTAATAGCATTAATTTCTTTCTTCAGGGGGATCTCAGCTGTAGCTTTGGAACTTGCAGTTTGTACTTCACCTGAGGTCAGGCAGGCTGGTTTTGTGATGTGGATTTAGAAAAAGTCATATATAATCAAGCTCAGCACTTTTCTCGGTTGCGCTTCTGTCAAATGCTCCAGTGTGTGTTCATGCAAGCAAGAATCCTGTGCTTGTAGATGAGGGAAAATAATCTTCTCAGCAAGTTATTTGCCAGATCCTCCGGCAATGATAATAAGTTGTCTACCCTCAGTTTGAGCTGACTTTAAGATCCTAAAGTACTTAACAAAAATGTTAAACCTTTGACTGAGGTGAAAAATTCCTTTTCTATGTGAGCATATCACTATTAGGTTTTTTCAAATGTAATGGTCTCCAGAGTAAGAGAACTGACTAGTCTGTCTGAAAAAAATATCTATGGCAAATTTGGTTTGCTGGCTGTTATTTTGAGTCCCAGACTCAAAATCAGTTTAAGTTTGACATGGTTGACAAGTCAAAATAGATTTGCAAGATCAAAACTGGGTCCAGACAGAGTAGAACTGTTCTTAGAGATGTTGGTGTGAGGAGCCGTCTGTAAGACGTCTGGTTTTCAGCTGGGCTAACTTGTACTTACATGTGTAATACAGCTATCTTACCTGAAACCAGAAATGTCTGGATCAAACTGTGATCCAGAGTGAAATTCCATCTCCATCGTAACCTTTCAGAAGTGATATTAAATACCTTTTTGAAGTTGATTGATTCAAGAAATCCTCATTCTGTCTTTTTGTGTGTTGGAAGAATATATTCATGGTGTCAGTGGATGATCTTTCTGACTCTATTAGCTTCTCTCATTGTCTCATTTATTGTTTCTACTGCATGAAATCTACTTAATTTTATTTACACTGATACCAAATTAAACAAGAGTTTATTTTCCAAGATTTCGGTAGCAGTGGGGTCTTTAAGTTTGGTAACTCTTGTTATGTCCAAAGCTGCCTGAAGATTTTATATCAGTACTGTGGGTTTGCCCTCCATGTCTTTTGTTTCATCAAAACGAAGTTATTTTTTCCACCAAAAAACCCACCTCAGGAAGGATGGAAAAAGACTTCTCTTTCCTGGAAGGGATGTTGAACATACAAGAATGAGGAATTAAAAGCATAGGGTTGGGAAGACTTCAAGAAGTGATCTAACAATCTGCAAAGACTCAGAAGTCATCTTGTCTGCTTATATTTTGTTTCCCTCCCTACAGACCTGCAGAGGCTGATGATGCACAAGGAAGTAAGGTGTATTGTTTCAAGGACTTCTGCCCCTTGGTGAAAAGTTTATGCAGTTAGTTTGAGTCTAATCATAAGGAAAAAGTTCTACATTTTCCCATCTCAAGGGAATACTTCCCTTGGGATAAAGCAATAAGCACATCTGTTGACTTTTAGCTTCTCCTTTTTTTTACATCTCTGCCTTAAAGGAAAAGGAACTTTCATAGGTTTTTCTGTGTTCTGCAATACCTTCTCTATCCCCCTGGAAGACACTTGCATCTCCTCCTCACTTAGTTTGGTTTCTTTGCTTTTCCAGTGACTTGGCATCATCAAGAGCAGGAATCAAACAATTGGCTTATTTTCCCTTGAGGCAAACGTAATCTGTAGCTTTTCTGCAATTCATGTCCTTGCAGATTTGATTAACCCTCTTAAGAGAATGCGTGAGCTCCTCACTAAAACGCCTCGAGCCACAGTCACTTTATTCTGTTTGGTTTATTTTCTTTCTACTGTTTTTTATCCTAATACTATTTTGGGCATTTCATTGGCTTGTACACCCAAATCCAACTTAAATTACTACATCTCAGTTCCTCTCAGGCAAATAGTCCATCTGCTGCCACAGTGTTCTGCACTGCTTCTGTGAAGAATCTTTCTGAGCTGCTAATGACAGTCATGGTTGTTGATGCAGCACATGCTCTTCTAGGGCATATGGAATTATGTAAGCCTTTGCCATTATTGCATTGCTTTCCAGGCATTGGCAAAATTTTGGCTCAAATATATGTCACAGTGTGCTACCCCATGTACTGTTTTCTGTGTGGACTTTGATGTTTAGTTCTGTACATATCCCTGGCCACAGGCAGACTTTCTTGAAATTATCCCTACTCCCTATGAAATCAAAGCACTGCCCACCTTCCATAAACTTCACTGTAGCAGGAATTTAATTTAGCAGGTTCTGATTGCTTTGTCTGGGCTGAATTCTGGGTCTTCTGCAGTTTCTCTTCCAGAGCTTTGTTCCCGCTTCTGAGCTGGTTTCCTCCTCCCTTGGTGGATTCATTTCCTCCCACACACCTTGGAATTGCAAGACCTTGAGCTGCATTAGAACATGGGCAAATTCTTCTATTCTTTTTGTACACTGAATTTAAAACTCAACACTCATCTTTGATTTCTATGCAGAGTGAAGTAATACTTACATTCCTTTAAAACAGTTTCAAATTTGGGCAGAGTTAACTGAAAACACATTGAGGACTTCAGAATCACTTACTGTGAGAAATAAAGCTACTGTCTGTCTGCCTTCCTTTCTGCCAATCTCTATGCCTTCTGACACAAGGGCAAGTTTTACATTCTTTATGTTTCTAGAGACTGTCACTGAAGGTAAAGCATTTTCCTCCTTTATAATTCCTGCCCTTAAGAGGATTATGAGGGTTTGGGAGTTATTTTTCTTTGATTTTATGATCTTGTTATCATAGCCCATTCATCAATTGTTTAAAGCAGAGGAAGATGTTAGGAATTCTTTTTCTGCCTATTTTCTGATCTCCATATGATCCTTCCTAGATTGCTGTCTCTGGTGTGAGGACCCACTTGAAGTACATGAGACTGAGATGATTGTTTACAGCAGGAGGACTGTGTAGCTGGATCAAGGTCTGCCCCTGCCATACTTGAGCAGTGACTGTGCTGGATAGGTACAGTGATGCAGTCTTGTAACAGATCTGAGCCAATGGTCATATTTTTGTCAGTCACCTTTGGTATCCCAAGGCCTGAAGCTGACTCTGAGAATCAGATGGTCTGATCTCACACCTTTTACCTCTCTTTCAGTTGTTGACATATCTAATGCCTCTCCTCCCTCCATACCCAAACACTTCCTCTTAAGCACACTGACTTCAACAGATTCAGTGGTTATGTGAGATAGCATTCAGTTTTCCATAAGGATTCAAGTTATTGGCAAAGAGAATCATCAGCTTCCCTAGAGAGCTTAAGCTTCCTGCCTAAAATGTAGCAGCAGGGAGAAATAAAATTGTTTCTCTACATTACCTGAAAGTATTACATTCCAGCATATTCCCAACATCAACCCCCACAGGAAAACATTGAAGCGCAAAGACTGAGAAAGGTTTATGAGTATGCAAACCATTACAGCTCCTCTGTGGCTCATCTTTATTGTCCTCATCTACAGACATCAATACTTTTGTTTTATTTGCTTTAATGAAAAGAGGGTTTAGTGAGAGCCAATAAATCCCCAGATCTTGTTGTTTTCGTGCTACTCAGCAAATTCAGATCTGATGTTAACCATCTGAAACTGGGCTGGTGCCAAGCCTGGCCTCTGGAGCTGCAAGATGTTCTGGAACTCTTTGTCCATCAGGCAGCACTGCTTCCAGACTGGTTCCATAATCTCCAGGAAAGCTGCTGCTTTTGTAAGGATCTGAGTGTGTGTTCATATGAGCAAGAGAAAAGAGGGACAGGAAGGGTGAAGTAAAGTAAGTAAATGATGAGAAATGGAAGAAAGAATCATAGAATAGAATCATAGAATAGTTAGGGTTGGAAAGGACCTTAAGATCATCAAGTTCCAACCCCCCTGCCATGGGCAGGGAC
>JANHGB010046342.1:11240-32152 GCA_026283785.1 Coracopsis vasa | reverse complement strand
CTGGCCTTGAACACTGCCAGGGATGGGGCAGCCACAGCTTCTCTGGGCACCCTGTGCCAGTGCCTCAGCACCCTCATTAGATCTCCTGACATTTTGCATTAGAATCTTTATCATGGCAGCAACTGTGCAAAGTGCCTGCAATAAGCCAGGATTCCCGTATGGCCTTTGTTACCCCACAGTATTTCTTTAGCAGGCCCATTATACCTCAAAAAGTGTGTTATCTTTTTCTTTCACTGCTCTCCACACAGTTTCTTGGCAATTCTCTATTTGCTATAAAATTTACCTAGACAACCTTAATGTAGACAGGGAAAAATCTGTCTGCAACTCAGGGAGATGTTCCTATCTGCAGTTGTCATGAGTCAATGATTTTTCTTGTCCTCTCTTGATCTGCACTGTGCCTGAGTCTCAGGTAGTCCCCTAGCAGCAGAAATGATGCAGGACTTGACCAAGAAGTGAATTCTGTTACATGCAGAGCGTTCAGACTATCTGTATATGATAGAGGATCTCTGTTCAAACCTAGAGCCACGGAACCATGTGTGCTTGATGTGAGCACACAGGAATTTATGCTACCAAAGAACAACACTATTCTCTTGAGCTAACCCAGTGCCAGATTACCAGCCTGGCACAACCAATGGTTTTCTACCACAGCACGATCTCTGTCCTCCAGGTTTTTAAAGTTCTTTCCCCTTCAGCAGTCCTCACCCAACTCATCTGAGCCTAGTGGCAAAGGTGCCAAGATTGAAGTTTCTTTCCCGCAAGGGAAGAGAAGGGTTCCAGAAGCAGAATTCTTTGAAGACTCAGCACTCTTCAGTGACTAGTGTGCTACTGTCACTGTCTCAGTTCTGATTGCATAGCAAAGAATAGCAATGCACAAAACCAAGTAACCCAGCAGCAATGGACTTGCCAAGCATTAAGCACCAGCATTCGATCTGTTTATTCCACACAGAGCTACCCTGGATGCACTGCAGTAAACAGAAAGCCATAGAAACAGAGCCAAAACCTGCTGCTGACAGAAAGGAAAAGCATTCTACATTCCACTGCAAACCCAGCACACAGAAAGACAACTGGAAATTCCATCTACCATGGCCTATGGCTGTCTCTTATGTCAGCACCAGTGCAGATGCTGTTCTGCCTGATTTAACAGTATCCAAGACATTTCTCCATGACCTGGATGACATTGCAAAGTAAGGCTCACATTTTTCCTTATTTCTCAGATATGATAATACAAACCTTGCCCATGTGGCCAACCTTTTATTACCTGCCCATGAAGTTAGCCTGGAAGGTAAGGTTGAAACTGCTCAATGCCCATTTTGTCAGCGCTAGAAACGAGGTGTCACAACTGGTTGATTCACTCCTTGCCAACAAGCCCATGCCAGAGTGAAGCAGCACAACCATGGATCAACTGACATAGTTCTGACCTTCATCCCCTGCATCAAGATTCCTAGGGTAATTCTTAGTGTTGTTTTTGAATCCAGTATTTTGACATTATAAACTGTCCTCCAGCTGGCACACAGATTGTCCTATAGGCAAGAAATCATGTTTGGATTTCATAGTGATTGCATGCCATGTGAAACCAAATGACTGGAGTAAAAAAGCACAGCCAAAGCCTTACATTGGCAACACTAGGAAAGAGCCACTAAACCCAGGTGACATTCTGTGTGGTTATTTAGCTCACAGCAGCACAGAGCATTGCAGAAGCTTGAAACCGGTTCAGCAGTGGCATTCCCCATGCTGCACCACGACGGAGTACAAAGGCAAGCACAGCAACCCTTGCATGCACCAGTCACTCACAGTTGTGCCAGGGACTGTACTCACCCCCTCCTTCATCACTGCGAGGAGCCTCATCACTGCCGTCCTCCATTTCTGTCACACTGCTTTCCAAAGGCACTGGAACACCTTCCTCCCCATCACCTCTCCTGGTACTGGTGTTCTTCTCCTCATCTTCCCCCGTGTCACTGTGGACTGATGCAGCCTGCTCGAGTTCCCTGTTAACTTCAGGACTTTGAGGCCGTATTGCTGTTGTATTTTCATGAAAAATTCCAGTGTCTTCCCTTGCTGTTAGATCTTCTGCTTTTGCCTTTTCTGCTTCATCTGCTCCTTCCTTTGCCAGTACAGAAGTTTCCTGATTTTCCTCCACTCTGTGCAGTTTATCCTCCCCATTCTCATTTCCAAACTGTTCATGTGCTGTGTTATCAGATGCTCTTTCATCATTATGCTCCTCTTTGCCCTCAACATCGTCTTTCGTCGTTTCAGCACAAGAGTCATCTTCACTGCTATACTGGGTGCTGACGGATGAGAGAGAGTGCACAGGCCTCCCACCTAGAAACAGCAAACAGAACTTTGGTGTAGCACTTGTCACTACATCTGCCTTCATCGGCCACTAGTTCCCTTTGCTGTGAACAAAGGGACAGACCACACACCATCTGAGGATATTGTGACAAAACTCCAGTGAGGGTAATAGAAGAACATTGCTCAGATGTATCAAAGGGTTAAAGTCAAAGCTATTTAATGTATTTTTTCTGACAACAGAAGTGAACCAGATTAGCTCCATCAATCACACAGAAATACACTCCAAAAGCACCCCTAAAATGTGACTCAGACAGGTTTTCGAATAGGTTCTTGAGCTCCATCTGATGAAAGATTTAATTCATAGCAACAGTCCTTTGGTGCCCTCCTGTCACCTCAGTGAATATCATACAGATCTCCAAAATCACGTGCAAACCATTCAAGCTGAACTGGAGGTGAAGTTCACTGGCTCCTCTAAAAACCTACAGCTTACAAAATTCATAAATGGAAAATTTGAGGTGGGAAAAAGGAAAGAAAAGCAGCAATTCTTCACCTAGCTGAAGAGTACAGCTGCTGCCACAGGCATTGCTGGTGTCCAGAGTTCACAGGGGTTCAAGCAGAGATTGGTCCAACTCAGGGAAGAAAACTCCAGTTAGGAGTAACGAGTAAAAGGGACCACCCTTGACTGGTGGGGGCTGATGACAGGGGTGGGAACACACGGTGGGGAAGCAGCACAGGGCTCTCACCCTGCTCTTACACCTTTCCCAGGCACCCACTGCTGCCCAAAGGCCAGAGGCAGAATCCAGACCCTGTTGAGCTCTTCCCAGAGCACAGGACCCAACCTGTGCTGCAGTACTTCCCCCTGCAGCCACCACCTCCCAGCAGCCTCCTCCTCCTCCTCCATGGCTCCGAGGAAGGCTCTTGCCATTTGCATTTTAAATTCCCTGGTACGGTGGAAGTTGTCCCTGCCCAGGCAAGCGATGGACCTGGATGAGCTTTAAGCTCCCTTCAACCCAAACCAGTTTGTGGTTCTATGAGAAATCCTTCTCTAACTGTGGCTCCTGCTCACGTGCTCTCCATACACCAGATACCGAATTCCATGTGGAACAGCATGTTCAGAAAACATGGTGCACAAAGACATCTTAGAGCCACGGCTTAGAGATCCTGCTCAGAGAACCGCCCCGCCAGCAGCAGGAAACTCAGGGGCTGAGGAAGGCAGGTCCTGTGCAGATGTTTCTCCTAGACAATATATTCATTTCTCTGTCACAATGAGGCACATCAGGGAAGCCAACTCAAGTGAGTGGGGAAGAGGTGGATGTTAGAGAAGTTTATGGATTCGGTTATAAAAGAAAAACTCTGGGATTTAGGAAAACGACAGCTCCAGCAGGGGATGTGCTGTCCTGGAGCACTTGTAAGAAGGGAAAAGAACTGCTGAAGGCTGTGCAAAAAGGCAGAAACAAAACCAAGAGATCTAAAGGAAAATCCTTTTTAATGATGAATATCCAGGAAAAGCTTCCACTGTTGAGACCTACGAGGCACTTTCATATCCCCAAAAAACAGAACTAGAAGTTGCTACGAAAGTTGCTTGAACTATTTCCATGTATACTATTTCCAGAGAGCAAGGGTCCTTCATCTAAACAGAAAGCTCTTCTTGTCCTCAGAATTACCAAGGAACCCTTAGTTTTTATAGATTTATTGGTACAGCTCCATTGGGAAAAGCTCACCTCTTTTTTAGCCCATCTCTCCATCTCTTCTGAACAGTGGCAGAAAACAACAGGAGAAAGATTTCATTACAAAGGGGAGATAGGAAAGAGGAATGAAAACTCTTGGGATTTGTGTTCAAGGTATCGCTGCCCAGAGGAAAACAATGCAAAAAGCTTATTTTCTTTAAAGAATCTGGATAAAAC
This sequence comes from Coracopsis vasa, assembly GCA_026283785.1. Lineage (NCBI taxonomy): Eukaryota > Metazoa > Chordata > Aves > Psittaciformes > Psittacidae > Coracopsis > Coracopsis vasa. The sequence continues at coordinate 27,959 of JANHGB010046342.1, read as the reverse complement.
TAGATGAGGACTCGATGCCACCACGTAACAGCAAATAGACCTCTGGTGGGTGATGAACCTTTCCTACACTATTCAGAAGGAAACACCCTGCACCAGTTTGGGTTCCACTCTTTACTAGCTGTAACACATTCTGTGCAAGCACCAAGGAGTAGATACCAACTGGTTTCTGAATACTTCTACTACCCCGAGCACAGAACCCTCTTGGAACATTAATCACTTCATCCAGAACAAAAGATCATCCTGACCTTCAAACTTACATGCAAAGTCCCTAGAAATCCAAAGCTCTAATGATCTGAAATGTCACCCAAAGCTAGCGGTGACCTTAAACCATCCCTATCTGATGTTACAGTCTACCTTTTACCAGTAGTGAATAAGGACTCAGGAGCTCCCTTCAGGCTTCCTGTCCTGAGAAGATAAATGTTGGAAGCACTGCTCCTCTTGTTGACAGTGTTTTACACCCATGGGGAGCAGTCACACAGCTCTGAGCACAGAACAGATCTATTCACAACATAACATAAAGGCTCTTCCATCAGTATCCCTAGCTCCTAATCCATGCCTCTCTCATTACTTATTGTACTGGCATGTTTAGACTTCTAAAAGCCCCTCTGGCTCCCCACCCATTATTTGGTAACTGCTCCTTACACAAAATACCAAATGCCAAGTCAGAGCATCACCTCTCTCTTCCTACAGCCTCAGCAAGCACAGCAGGGATAATGAGGTAAGGGCAGCTCCTCTGCCCCCTTTCTCCAAAAGCGACAGTGGAAGCAGAGAGCTCACTGACTGTTCATAGCTCACAAGTGATCAGCGTCCGATTATCAGGGAGAACAAAACTCAAGACTCTCTGGGACCACAGCAGTGATTTTATAAACCAGGATCTTTCAAACCTGATTTCAGTTTCTGGTGGATTTTGTACTTCCTGCAAAAAGCCTGGATCTTTCTTGCAGCTGCAGCCTTGTCACAAGCAGCTGGATCACCTCTGCTTATCTCATCCACAAACACAAATGTGAAAGTAGTGTTTCCATTCACCTTGAGAAACAAGGCTCACTCGCCCGTGTTTAGAGCTAATTTGCTGACTGGCTCCATCTCCATTTCTAACTAGCTCAGCAAAGCCTGCTGTGAGCTGGCACACACATACCCTGCCACTGGGTTTGGCTGTATGTCAGTGACAGAAGGTAGAATTAGTAAGAGATAAAACAGTTATCTTTTACCAGTTCCATAGGAATTGCATGGGTTTTCCCATCAACAAGTGTACCGGATATACATCAGGTCAGCTTCTCCAAGCCTCATTATGAAAAACACTAACCTTGTTCATCATCCTTGGAGCTGCTGTTGGAATACCCATCACTTTCATCCTCCTCGCTGTCAGAGGCCTGCAGCGCTTTCTGTGATGAGGTTTTGCTCTCATTTTCATAGTTTAAATTATGGTTTTTATCATCTGAGGGTGACTTTGACATCCCATGCATTTGATCATTGGTCTGTCCCTCTTCATTAACTTCTTCATCTGCTTCAAAATCTTCATCATACTCTAAAATAAAAGAATCACAGTGTGAGACAGGAAAAGAACTTCACAACCAATAAAGTTCCTTTTAAAGCCACGAGAAAATCTAAGACCACAGACAGGAATCGTAAGAGTACATTATCATAAAAAAGCATCATGTTCTTCATAGGTAGAGCAGCAAAAGTGCAGTAAAGCTACTGAATGATGCACCAAGTGTGATTAGTACATTAAACCCCAAACAAACACTCTCATTAGCCACTGGAAGGGCTGGGAAAATTAAGTGCTGGGCAAACTCAGAAATAGAATGCAAGACAGCCTCATTACAGGAGAGAAACTTGTGATGAAAAAAGAATACAAGCACTAGAGAAAGCTGGGGAAGGGTAATATATTGTAGTGTCCAGAAAGATGAACATGGGTTCACATGGTTAATTAGCAAAGAAGAGGCCTACAAACTAAATGAATTCATTAAATCCAGCCAAAGGGTGTGCAGAGGAACAGCCTGTATCACACTGTTCTAACACACTCTTCAGGTTCCAGGTGAAGTCCAAGTACAGATGAACCTTAGGGCAGTTTTTCATCAGCAGGTCTGGGTTTCATCTCAGGCTACTGGCCTGGCGAGGTGTGACATGTGATAGGCACCTTCCCTTCGCTCAGGTCTACAGGCAAGGGCTGTCCATGCACCTGCACTGGAGAGCCCTTCCTCTCCCAGGCCAGGCTGGGCTGTTGGAATGCACAGAGATGTTTGATGCCATTGAAACCCAGGATCGCCACTGCTGCCACCAGCTCAACAGCACACAGCAGAGACCCCAACAGCGCAGGAGTGCTGCAGTGCTGCCATCGGCTGTCCCTCTGGCCACACAGGCTCACTGTGCAGAGCTTGTTGATCGCTGCTCTTGTTCCATCACAGATTTCAGTACTGGAGTGACAGAATGCCGAGGACAGAGGTGAAGAGTAGATACTCTTCATGATGCAGAGCCAATCAGGCAAATAAACCATTACCCAGGCAATGAGAACTACGGGAATAACGTTTATTCTCTGCATTAAAAATCAACTGAGATTCCAGCTGCCCTGTAGGGAGCGAGACCTCTGCGGGTACCTGTGAGAAAGACGCCCACCTCCTGAGGGAGAAAGGTTCGATTAATGACACACATCCACAGGGAATAACGAGGACGCCGCACAGCAGCACTGCAACGGGAGCCGGGAAGGCGAGAGGTGAGCTGCAGAGCTGGAGCACAGGGACGAGCTGCTGGAGGCTGGGGCCAGTGCCCGTGGTGCCTGGGGCAGCGCGGGAGAGGAAGGGCTGGAGAAGCCCTGGTGAACAAGGTGCTGAGCCCTGCCCATGGGCAGGAGGAGACCGAGGGGTTCCAGCGGGAGCTCCATCGCGCTGGCGCTGCTGCTCTGCCCCGGCACTCAGCCTCCTCCCTCCATGGCCCATCCGCACCCGCAGCAGGAGGCTCCTCCGCCTCCTGCCCCCGTGGCCGCCGTCTCCTCTCCATTCACTGGTGTCCCATCTCCCTTCGGAGCTCACCCAGCGCCGCTGCCGCCCTGCCCGCACCCAGCCCCAGCCCTCGCTTCCGCTCCACGTGTCCTCCACCAGCTGCCATCTCCATGCCCCATGTTCCTTCTGCTTTCTCACACCTCAGGCTCCCGTTTCAGCCCCTCAGACCCTCCTTACCCACCTTCCTGGCACTGCAAAACCCTCTTGTCCTGGTGCTTGGCCCAAAGGAACCCCACAAGTTTCATTGCCCAGACATGGGCATCACCCCATTTCTCACACGAGGGGTCCTAAGAGAGGATGCCTCAGGCAAAGTTGCAGGCCCACAGTCCCATGCCTTCTCCAGGGTCACCCTCTCGCATTTGTCACCCCCTGCTTGTGTTTTGGAATACTGTACCATTTTTAATGGTGTTTTCCTGACCATCTTCACTCTCAGCTGGCTTTTTCATTTCTTCTTTTCCATTCTCCTGTTTAGTCTCCATTTCATCCTCAGCAGTTTCCACAGTTGCCTCATGACTTGGCAGGATGACTAACACTGAATTTCTTCTTGATTTCTGCTCAACACGGCTTTTGCTTGGCTCACTACAGGCTCCATCTCCCCAGGAATCCACATGTTTTTCCTCATGGTCCTCCTTTACCTTCCTCTTGGGAGGGGATGACTCTTTGTCCAGACCCATTGCAATAATGCACCTATAAAAAACCAAGTATCACGCTTTTCTTTCTGTGAAGGATGGAAGGGCAGCAGATGCAGTGAACTGTTCAGCCACCACCAAAGGTGAAACCTGTGCCTCTGTGCCTCTGCACTGCCCCTTACACAGCAGGGGTAACGACCCACTTGGAGAAGCACCCTGAAACCCTCAGGAGCTCCACTAACACAGATGCAGCCCTTCTTCAAGGAGAAGACAACAGAAGTATAAACAGATTAAAGTCAAAGTGTCTACTGATTTCAAGCTACACCAAGTGTAAAGATAGAACCACTGGGAAAGGCAGACAAGCTCCGAGTCAGACGTGTGCTGGACCCAGATCCTGCTGTAATACCCATAAAGAGGGAACTCTGGTTTTGTGGATAAGACTGTGTTTGGGGCTTTTTATTTGTCTGCTGTGTCTAATGCCTGCGGGGGAAGAGAGAGATTGAGATTGAGTTATTTGCAGTTTCTGTTCTGTTTTGCCTACCTAACAGCAACCCAAATAGCTGGAAAACAAAGCATTTTGAATGAGCTGTTGAGACTGCTCCTCCTGTATAAAACAGAGTGACAGCCTTTGTGTCTTATAGTTAGGAGGCTCGTACAAGAGACCAGAGTCCCTAATCCTGATTAGTGTCAAGTGCAGACATCAAGAGCCACCCTATAGCACCCATGGGTGGCAGGACATCATGCTGTATGTAGTACAGAGACTCAAATCAGCAAGCAGAGGATGAAGCTGAAACTGGAACTTTCACTGTAGCTAATCACAAGTCTCTCTGGAAACCCCTGTTTTCCTCACAGACAACTGTGTCCAAAAACCTTTTTCCTTTCCTTTCCCTGCTTGCAATTCTGCTCACATTCCAGCTGTTTATGAACTACTGTGAAACACCCCACAGTCCAGAAATGTTTTAGTTCTGAGTGAGGGCATAAAATGTAAACCTGACAATTTCTGGAGAGCCCTACCTTGTAGTTATTCATTCCTGGTATTTTGTTCAGGGACCTTGATGGAGTTCTGCTGGACCTGGGCCAGCACAAAACTCTCAGTGTAAGGACCACAGCATCAGTGTAGAAATCACTGTGGCATCACTTCTTTATGAACCAAAGCCTGAACCCAACAGGGCAGATCAGCTGGGATCTTTGCTGAAAATTAGAGTGGGTATCTAATGTGTGGATGTGGTGTCATAGTTGAAGCAGAAACAAATACAAGTGCTTTTGATCTGAAGATGTGAAAATAGTTGTCATGCACAGGGAGAATCTGGTTAATGGAGGTGGGTTTTAGTCACCAGATAGGGTTGGCTGGACAAGACAAGAGACAGGAAAACAGAGATATCACTAAGAATAAGAGGGGAGATGGGACAGGAAATGAGGGCAACTCAGGAGGAAATTATCCAATTTCTGGAGACTACATTAATTCAGAAAATTCACCTCAAATCTTTCTAGAAATCAGACAGAAACAGAGATTTGGGCATTTCCTGAGCTCTGGAGCCACCGTGTCCGTTCTGAACTCAGGTTGTTTTCACTGCTTTGAACGTACTAAGTAATACATTTACACAAATCATGTTCAGTGTTAGACTGGAGTCAAAGATAATATGGCACAATAGAGAAGGCTTGAGGCTGTGCAAGCTGACAGACCCAGTGCAGCCCCTGCCCACTGCTCTGCTGCTCTACAGGGTGACTGCACAGAGGCAGCTGGCTTTGATGACATCCTGGGCCATGAGACCCTGAGGAATAAGCTCCATAGTGCCTTCAAGGAGCACTAAGAAAGAGACCAGGTTCTACAGAGCTCTGAGGTGCCAGGTGGAAAAAAGCAGAGGAAACAAGTGATAAACTCTCTAAAAACTGGGCTGCTGAGTCCTTGTGAGCAAAGTGCGTTCATCTCCATACCTGTAGCAAGGAGATGCTCCCTCCACATGGAGAATCGCGAAGGACCCATGTCTGCCTCCCAGCCTGGCATGCTTCTGATGCTTGTACTCACAGCAGCAGCTCAACCTGTCCACTTGTATCCCATTGAGAAAAAAGGTGAGGCTGAATGGGAAACCACGGTGCCTCTTTGAGATGAACTGAAAGGTCTCTGTAATCACAGAAAGGGTTCAGAGAAAAAGGTTGTGCTATGCTGGGACTTACTTGGACAGGGTTTGGAGCAAGCTGCTCTAGTGGAAGGTGTCCCTGCCCATGGCAGGGAGTTGGAACTGGATCAGCTTTAAGCTCCCTTCCAACACAAACCAGTCTGGGATTCTGTCATACTGTCAGCACTGCAATGGTTGTATCTCACCTGCACCACCACTGAAGTACCCAGCCCTCTGAGGTTGGGTACACTGTTGTCAGCTGCATTAAGTAGTTGATAAAACTCTACCACCTCCTTACACAACAGCCTTGTCTCTTTCCAACCCAGAGAACCAAGCTGGAGACACCTGGGACAAGCAAATACATCCCCAGTTTGGCCACTCACTGCTACAGTGGAACAGACACCAGAGCTCCCACCTCAAAAAAGTGAACTCTTGGCTTAGGAGGGTGCATATTGCACACAGATTGTTCAGGCCTCAAAGAACCATAAACTCATGGAATGGTTTGGGTTGGAAGGGACCTTAAAGCTCATCATCAACCCCCTGCCATGGGCAGGGACCCCTCCCACTAGCTCTCTCTCCTGTCTTCACAGCAGAGGTGCCCCGTCGGTGCACCATCTTCCACACTCAATGAAAGTGCAAACACAGACTCAGGGGGTTCTGGAGCTGGAATGAGGGGTACAGTCTATGGAATCACTCTTCTCTATAAGTGAAAATCTCCCAGCCATTTCCTCTTCCCAGTCTCCCAGAACACAATTCACCTTCTACTGATGTGATGGAACTCACACAGAAGAGATGGGAATTGAGCTCCCACTATGTACTTTTCTTTTTGGAATAATAAGCAACATCCATGGATGTATTATAGTAAGTTAGAAACAGATAACCCCTCTTTAAGGACAGTTCAATACTATAATTACTTTATTAACAGTACATCTTTATACAAAATTATTCTAAGCTAGAGCATTTTAAATCAGTTCTCTAAATTCCTTCACCAGAATTTGAAAAAGTAACCTCAGTTTCCATCAGGAAACAGTAGATCCAGATGTAGTGTGAAGGCAGATGGTATAAAAACCCCTGGAAGCACAGATCTTGACTGAGCTCAGCTGAAATCAGTTTGATACCACATCAATATTCTAGCCCCCACAAAAAGGGTGCTGCCAGCATCACTATGAGCAGTCTGATTGCCCATCCTTACCTCCTTCCATCAGCCTGCCTTTGTAGACACAGAGGTTCTCTCCTCCACAATGCTGCTGATAGACTTTGATTTCATCCCTGCAATCAGCATCATCGTGAGATAAATGCACGCTTTTTCCCAGGAAGATCATGGTAATGCAGGCATTGCTGCGGAGCGGGGACCTGGGGAACCCTCCAGCGGGCTGCAGCGGGAAGGACACAGAGAGTGTATCAGGCTCCAGCTCTGACACAGGTGAGCACAGAGGAGTACGTGCTGCATACACGGGAGGCTTCCCGTCTGCGACACAGGCCTTGAGCTGCTTCAGCTGGGAAGTGGTTTGTAATGTGCTGAAGGGCAGGAAAATGTTTTGAACTGAAAATGCACTGCAGGGAATTGCCCAAAACATCAGGACCACGTATAATGACCCGCATCGTCCCTCCCAGTCCCGGGCTCCTACATTTGCCTTTACAGGAACCAACACTGTCTGGAGATACAGTGTAAGAGATGGAGTTTTCATACATGGAAGGCATTTCCTATATCCCTCTGAAGTTCTGGTACCAGATATGGTCAGAGCAGAAGCAGATTGACTAAAATGGAAGGGTTAAGTAAGAGCTCCTACAGGTTTTTGTTCAAGCACTGTTTTACCCCTCCACTGATGAAAACACCAAATGTTCTAGTAGAGGGAGATGGGTGGCAGTTAGATATTTTAATAGCTATAAATACTCTTCCTTTCAAAAATTCAGTGAATATTTATGCAGACTAGTTACACACGTCTTTCAGCATTGTGCCTCTACACTAACAGAAAAGCAGTCAGAGATAACTTACCTTCTTTTGAAGTTGGTCTGCATCACTGGGTGCAGTGGCAAGATGAAATTGTCTCCCTCTGGGCATCCCATTCCTCCCTGCATTTAGGCCCTTTTTTTGCAGGCGAGGAGGTGGCACTGGTATCACATAGTTGTTGATGGCAGGGAGTTGATATGGGGATACACCAGTCACACACTTCACTGAATTCAGAAGTCTTGACCCACTCCTCTCCTGCTGCAAAACATTTACCAGATTAAATAGGTACCGAGCACAGTTCATCACCCATGCTCAGAGTGCTCTTTACATTTACTAACACACATCCTTCTAGAACAATTCTTTCACTTGGTGCCTGCAGTTCTGTTCATGAAATCATTTCTGGGCTAAAACCCTTCCTTCTAATTAGCAAGGTGACAGGCAGATGGCTTGAAAATATCACCCTCATATATATGATATATATCTAGTTGAAGATATCCCTGCTTATTGCAGGGGGGTTGTACTAGATGACCTTTGAAGGTCCCTTCCAACCCAAACTATTCTATGATTCTATGATTTTATATATATATATATATCATCATCCTATGATGATATATATATAACATCATAAACCATGTACTGCTTGTAACCATGCAGAGTCCTGCCCACAAGTGGGCAGAAGACTGCACAACTCCACAGCACTGCAGTGTTCTCTCAGCACCCAAACTCCAAGGCAGCCAGAATCTTCCAGCAACATCATCTGGCATCAATTACACAAGATGTGGTTCAAAACGCCCCTTTCCCATTTGTGGTGGAGGTTTAGTCCTCCTTCAGGACGAAATGCAAACAGAGGACCTGAAAGGCGAGACATCTCCAGTGCCAGCGCTGCATGCTCTGTATCTGAGCTCTGCATCGCCTTCACAATCTGTGACTGACTCAGCTGTCCTGTCAGTAGTGGGCACTAAAGAAGCTGTTTAAATTGCCCATAATTTGAGTACACAGAGATAGTGACAGCAAATTCCTGGAGAAAGAATCATGATCATCACAATACAGAGCAAATGCACGGCAGAAAGGAGCTATCCATACAGTGTCTGCCAGTCAGTGGCTCCAGGCCACAGGCCCCTTCCAAAACCCTCCAGTCCCACAGAACCCCTAACACAAAGCCAACTATAGAATGTTTTTCTAGGACAGAAGACAAGGCCAAATCTCAGCTGAAAGTAGCTGTGTGCACATCGAGATCACACTTGGCTACTCCACCAAGCTCTCATTCTCTGGACCCACCGCTTTCCTTAGGAGGAGGAATGGCAAAAAAAGAAAGGACTTTTTCCTACTTTGCAGCTGTAGATGAGGATGAAAACTTGTAGGACTGTGTGAAAATATTCCTGAGTCACTGGTATTAGTCAGGTGCCTCCCTCTCTACATAACAGAAAGTCTGTGTAGAGGGAGAAAATTCTGCATGCAGAGAGATTTTATGCTATAAGAAGGTAAGAAGTCACCACATTTTTCCTCACTGTGATCAAGCACTGGGCATTAGGCCAGTAAGACAGTGCCATGAAAACTAAGGGGAGGTTAAAAAGGAGGGTTTAAATGAAAGGTGATGGCCATTGGAAGGCACGCTGCTGGCAGCAGAACTGCAGCACCAAAGCAGTATTATAAAGCTGTCGCCAGCACTAGGTCATTTTCAGAATGAAACGTGGCCTCACCCTGGGGACAAACTGCTTGACACATCTCAGCACGTGGCACTTGTGGCTAGAGCTTGAAGTCTTTGGTAGAGACCCCCCTGCAGCACCGCTGCGAAGCGGCTGGAGGCGACGGGGGTGCTGCATGTTCCCTGGAGCCGTATTGGGTCGCCAGGAAGTCTGGAAAAGGAAAAAGGAAACAGCCGTGAAACCTCAAAGCAGAGCTTCCAGTGCAGAGCAGCAGCTGAGAGGGAAAACAAAGAAAGCACAGATCAAGATCTTGGGAAGGGGTGACTGACTCACAAGTACCCTCAGGAACAGACCTTTCCTAGGCTGTCCCCAGAGAGCCAGACCCCTTCAGACATCTCTAATTGAGCATCCAAAAACTGGAGCATCCAAATTAACTCTTGCTGTAAATATAGGGTTTGCTACTGGCTCTTCACAGCACAGCCCTGAAGCAAACAGAATGAACTCACAGAAGCTGTAGTGGTGTGCCTACCTCGGTGACTTCAGCACATGGACACTGACAGAATGCACGACACAAGCATGCCTGGGTTTGTTCAACGTTCAGCATTTTTCTGGCTTTTTTATTTCATCTCTTCTTGTATACCCTTCAGAATACCAAGTTCAAATGCTATAACTGAAATGGTGTTTGGCTGAGTTAACTCACCATCCTAGAAAAGTCAGGCTCCTTGGACTGGTGATGATGATGAGGAGGAGGATGTCCACCACTGTAATCACAGTGTCCAGGTGCCCTCTGTGTGGAGAGGGGAAGGTCAGCCAGGACTGAGAACCTCTCTTCATTCTGCACCAATTATCATTATTGAAAGGAGAACCAGTTAAAACTGAACTGTATCTTTCACCTTTCACCTCAGATTTCAGTATCATTATATTTCAAGGGTATATCACCATTTCTTCTCTGCCTGTTAACAGACAGCAAGAGGCTTCTGAGCCAGAGCTCCAAACATGGAGCTTTGGAGTGAGCTTTAGTCTTACTTCACCCCTTCAGCTCTGTTTTCTGAAAGGCCCCCATTGCTTTCAGGATCTTACACCATGTGTAAACTTCCCCATAGCCCAGCATTCATTGACAACACTTGAAATACTGACACTGGCCTGACCTGGGGTGGCAACGCATTAAAAAGGGAAAGGTTAAAGCAGATTTATAACAAAGCAAAGCTATTTTTTTCCCGAGGTTCTGATGTGTCATTCCTGCAACATCTGCTTCTTGAGATTCCTCCTTAATGGCACAATCTTGCAGAGAGGAAATCAGCCTCAAGTGGTTAAGAACGAGGCCCTAATCTGGAACAACCAGAGCAGTCCATGCTCTAGAAGCACAGATGCCCCAGGTATACCTGCACATTTCCAACTGCATGTACCTATAGCACATGAAGCAGTGGGAAAACTTACCAGTTGTGGGTGAACAGCTGGTTCTTCAGCCACTAAAGGATGGAGCCCATAATGATATCTTGGAGCAAGTGGTGGATGCGGGAAGTGCATAAGGTTGGCACCTTCCACTGATCTTCTGAACTGCTCCATCTAAAAGAACAGAAATTTACATCTCTGAGGTACTACGTACTCTAACAGCAGTGTCTGAGCCTGCCTTCTGTCTGTCCTTCAATGGAGAGCGGTGAGATCAGCTTGTCTGGACCCGATGCAATACCTGCTAAAGGAGGGAAAGGAAATCATGGGGAGAATAGGAGAGAGACAAAGAAGAATTGTTCCCACCTCTGATTCATTTCCCTGTAGCCTTCTCCAGCTGCTGATCCCCCCGGACTCAAGTCATCTGCCTGTTTCTCTATCTCTGAATTCTTGGTTTGGGTGAAGGTCTCTTCAATGTGAGTGCATCTGCCACTACCTTGCTCTGGATATTGCCCATTCCTACCTTTTCTCCTCAAAAGCTCCACACTGGGTTGACTGCCCTTCTGGAAACAGATAGGTCTGTCTGTCATCCTCCCCTGCTCAGTCACCCACTTTTCTCCTTTCATTTTAGATGAGCTACACAGTCCAGCTCACTGAGTGTATGAGGTGAGAATTCAGTTACACTGCTAATTCCAGCCACATTCCTGCTCCCAGTGTGGCACCACAGCAAAGACACAGATCACATATCTGCAGGCATCTCCCTTACACTTCTTACCAAAGGACGTTTTGGTTTATGTTCCCAAGTTATCCAAGCCCAGCACCCCTTGGGAGGGTGCCTTGATTGCTGCCTCCACTGCGGTGACTCTCTACCAGCAGCAGTGCAGTCAGTGCCTTTGCAATTACCACAGTCGCCAGTGGCTTTCACTAAAATCTCTTCCTTTCTTTACCTGATGAATTGCTCAGAAATGTATTATTTAAAATTAGGAAGATTTGACATTGGTTTTCAAGTGCTCATAGCAGCAGCTCGGTTCTCCATGCGTTCCTCTCAATGCACGCAGGCTCCTGATAGAGAAATAAGGTGGTGTATGTATTTCAGCCAAGATGAGAACAAATTTTCCCATATGAGTCCAAGTGACTCATACAGTCACTTGGGAGAAGAGCCATTGACCTCTGTGGGATTTCCATGCCTCTACTAACTACAGAATCAAGCCCTACCTACATGACACCAAAGTGAAGACTTCTGAAGCCATTTTTCATTATTCAGATGCAGGTTCTGCTAAATATCATGTTGAGAGGCAAAGGACTGAAAACATGAGCTCAGTGCTCATTGTGTCTAGAATTACCAGAACTGCGACACGTGTCTTGAATTATTCATCCTGGTCTGGTTCCCCATTTCAAAACAGAAACAGTAGAACTAGAAAAGGTAAAAAGTGACACAGTAACGAGAGGCCTGGAAAGGCTCATGTATGGAAGATTCAACAGACTGAGGGTCTCCAGCTTGGAAAACTGAGAAGGAATATGAAAAAGGTATGTGAAACCACACATGCCTTGGAAAAGGAGAACAGTTATTCGCTTTTTTCATAACGAGAACAATGGAGCATCAAACAGAACTGTCAGCAGATACACTAATAATTGTGCACAAAGGCAAGGGAGCACCATTTCATACAACTCATCATTAAATTCCACAGGCAAGGACACTGCAGAACCAAATAATAAGTAGATTCAAAAGGAATTAGGTGCAAGAAGGGAAGTTCCTGAACTGCTGGATAGAGGAAGGATCATCCTCTCCCTGCCCAGTTCTTGCACTTTTTCCACTCACATCAGGGATAGAACACCTGGCCCAGTGAATCTCGTGGCTGTTATTTACCACAGGACAAGAGCACCATGTCCCATCAGCACTCAGGAGCACTCAAGCCTTACCTTGACCTTCTGCACCCTCTCCTTCCTCACAGAGCTTTCAAGTTTCTGCTTTATTTCCAGCTGATGATGGCGCTATCAATGTAAGAGAAAGAGAAATCTCATTAATGGGTATTATGAGATGAAAATGAAGGTAGAAACACTTGCTTCTGTTCTGCTTATCACCTGCCTGCTCCCTGGTCATCACCCTCATTGAGCCCTCCTATAAAACTACTACTGATTCAGTGCATTTGCATTACACCTGGGTATATTAACACTGGCAAGGGAACAACTGAGTGTTTGTAAAGTTGTAGGGACCAACTCCACTCTTGACACATAACAGGAACGTGCTGAATTTTGTACGTGGCTGGATATGTAACTGTCTTATCCAGGATAACTCTTATCCAACTATTCCATTTTGACTAGAATTTTTTAAGTGAACGATCCCTGTGAATATGATCCCATAATGTGATGACTGCCAACCAGTACTAAGTGAGCTAGGACAGTGTATGTTCTAATGTCACTATGGTTTAATATTTACAGGCCAGTGAAGGTTTCATGTGGGGGACGTCAAGCACAAAGACTGTCCTTATTCCCAGCAGGAAAGAACCTTTCAAGGGAGCACAAGGACCCAGCTATGGCAAACAGTCCAGTATGAGTTAACAGCCACTGGCTGTCAGCAGGGAAGCAGGCGGAGGCTGACACATCCCTGCAAACACAGACCTCTATGTCAAGGACCTTGTGAAATATGGCGCGAGCCAGGCACTCCTGTACGTATCTCTGGTGATCCCTCCTCAGAGCATTTAGCCGGTATTCCTTCTCGGGTATTATTCTTCCACTCCTTGAGATCTGCCACAAACAAATATAACGTAACTAAAAGGCAGAGGATGGAGTAAAGCGTGTCTTTAACACAGTGCAATTCCCCACAAAGACAGCTTTCTCTTCCCAGGTAGACACCACCTCTGCTTCTGCAGCAGGCTGGACCTCACCTCCCAGCACAGAGCTGGGCTTTCCCTCACCCCATGGACCCCAGCAGGCACATGAAGAGAGGCAGCAGCAGTCATATTTCCTGGCAGTGGAGGGCTCAGCCTTACTCTTCATGGGCCATTGCCCGGGTCAGTGGAGGGGAACTGAATGCTTGTCTTCCTGCTGTGCAGGGGTTGCGCTGCCCATGCTGAACCGTCACACCCAGGAGTGCACAACTATTGTTAGAAATGGTTCACCTTTACCAAGCCCTTCAGCTTTCCATTAAGCACTTGTGGAAAACAACACTGAAGCTCTTTAAAGAACTAATAGAGTCAAAGGTGCTTAGATCGATTCCACAGTGTAACAAACCTGAGAGAATCGAGACAATTCTGCGTACCTGCAAATGGAAAGGTGTTGCAGAGGCAAACTCCAATGAGCACAAAGAAATATGGAGCAAAGCCATAAAAACATTCTGAATTTATCCAAACCTCTCCATGAAATACCTTCTTCTGCCTGGATGTGCAATACAAGATTACCACATTGCCATAACCATGCAGTGATGCAGTGCTTTATGTCATAGCCTACAGAAGCTGCTTTGCTGAGCAGAAGCTGAAGGCTCTCCAGCATTTAAATGCATCTTCAGTCCATGCCAGCCACTGCTCTCAGATAAGCACAATACAGGTTGCATTGCAGAAGGTGCAGTGGAAGCCTAGTGTGATATCCTATGGAGCATGGCCTCCAAACTGACTGTTAGCACATCACTTCCAGTGTGCAGCCATCATCCACCAGCACCCACATGGCAGCACCTTCACAACCCCACGTGGCCCTTGGACCCTGGTGCGCTGACAGCCTTGTGCACCACTGCCCTGGCCAGCAGTGGGTGAGGATGCACTGGGAAATGCTTTGATTGAACAAACCCGGCCCCAGCCCCGCCATGACCGTGTGGCTTTAGTCTGGCACCACATAATGCCATGTGTTTGGCTGGCTGGTCAAACTGCCACCAGAGACAACACATCCCTCTAACAAACCAACAACAGAACCGCCCATGGTCGGACTGGAGCAATGGTAAAAGAAACAGAGCATGCTTTTCCTTATTGTATTCTTTTTTTTTTCTCCTCAGAAAAGGGAACTTTTCAATCTCACCAGTCCTGATCTCTGAAGATGCCGTCTTATCCTGGTGTTGTTGAAATACCCAACCAGGTGTTTGTCTGTAAGGCTGTTGTAGGTTGCAAGATATCTGAAATAAAATCAATACAGATGCATATAAAGCCCTTGACAGCCAAATTACAACTGCTTAAGTTATAAAGAGCTACCCAGAAGTGTGCTGCACAAAATGCTGCCCTGATGAATCCCAGTGTTTTGTCAGATAAATGCCCATTGCATTATGTAAAAGCAACATCTTATGCGTCTGGAAGCTTCATATCAGAAACAAGCCATTTCTACATGAGACACAGGAGCTCAGCATCAAACAGCGACCACTGCCGAGGCACAGGGTCCAGAAAGCCCAGCCCTGGAGGTCTCCTTCAAGACTGGCAATAAGCGGAGCCTCGGCAGGTCTCCATCGTGCCACATGGATCCTGGAGCGCGATTCCTGGCTGAGCCCAGCAGCACAGACTGGCTCCCTGGCACAGGCCTTGCTGGATACCCGAGTGTGCTGCACGCCACCAGAGCAAGGTCCCTGCACACCAGCACCCTGCCCCAGCACACAGCCTGTGCTCCATCCTGTCCTTCTACACCGGTAACAGACACAGCGGCTCCTGTGGAGACCTGTAGGAATAACTTGGCCTGGGAGGCACCTCCAGAGACCAGAGAATCACAGAGTCATGGAACGGTTTGGGTTGAAGGGACCTGAAAGGCCATGCAGTTCCAACCCCCTGCCACGGGCAGGGACACCTTCCACTAGAGCAGGTGCTAACCTGGCCTTGAACACTTAGTTTTGACCTAAAGTGTCCGGAAGTGGCAGTAAGTGAGGTCAAGTTTTTGATACTCTAAATCCATTCACATCTGTGAAATGTACGCACTCAGATACATGGTGCCTGACACGTTCAGCCGAGCCCCAGGCTCTCCAGGCATGAGGTTTTAATCACACAGCAAGGGGCTGATCTCTTGTTTCCTTTGGCTTTACATTCAATGCCACCGTACCTCTGTTATGTACCTTCCAATGGGGTAATTCAAGAAGCGAGCTCAAGGAAAGAAAGAACAATTAAAAAATAAATAGAAGGGATCATGGATTTGCAGGAATTCTGCCTGGGGCTTCACAGTAATCTCACAGGTTGCCTACCAGCACTAAATTAAACCTTACACAAACGGCCCAGCTCACCCCGTTGCACATGGTGATTAAACACTGGTGCTGTAGCAACTGTTCCACGTCACTTTTCTAACCCACTCTTTGCATTTGCATTTGAAACAACCAGATTACATCAGCTGTGCCAAGTATTGACTTATGGTATCACCGTCAATCGTGTACGGAGGCAAAGGAGAAATTCAACCCAGTTCCTCTTCATTTACTGCCTTCCATCTAATACTTCACGGACCATATAACTTGTTAAAATGCAGCTTCCACCTAAGCACAGCAATGCAGCAACTTTAGATTCAAAGATGCCTCTTTACATGCATTGTTTTCATGTGAATTACGAACAGGCTGGTTCTCAAAAACAATGAGTTAAATTCAAAGTTCAGATGGGTATTGGAGGAAACAAGGAAATGTTCTGGGCCTGAACTAAGTCCTGTTAAACCACTGGAAAGAACTCTGGGAGTGGATCATATTGGCACTACACATGGGCTTGTCCCCCATCCCTCTGGAGGATTCTGGCCCTCTGCTCTGGTGAGACCCCCTTTGGAGTACCACATCCAGCTCCGGAGTCCTAGGTACAGAAAAGACATGAACCTATTGGACAGGGTCCAGGGTAGGCCACAGAAATGACCGGAGGGCTGGAGCACCCCTCCTGTGAGGAAAGGCTGAGAAAGCCAGGCTTGTTCAGCTTGGAGAACAAAAATCTCCCCTCTGGCAGGTTAAAGCCATTCCCCTTGTCCTGTCCCTACAGGCCCTTGGCCCAAGCCCCTCTCCAGGTTTCCTGCAGCCCCTTTAGGCACTGGAGCTGCTCTAAGGTCTCCCCTTCAGGAGCCTTC
>JANHGB010046340.1:64047-83842 GCA_026283785.1 Coracopsis vasa | reverse complement strand
GGAATGCGGATCCTGGAATGTTTTAATTAAAAGGAATTTGCAATAGGAAGGTACTGTCTTCTTTGGATTTTAGGAACCATCCTTCCTGTGCAGGTGGTTTGCTCTTAAATCCCTTTGTCTCCACTCATATGCATGAGAATGAAGAAGGTTGGGGGAGATCAGCTTCCTATGCAAATAGTGTCAAATAGCTTCTGGGTTTTATGTTTATTGCCCTTATCCTTTTTCTCATGCTTCCAGGGGACCCCAGGCAATGCTGTTTCCAGCACTGTCCTTGCTAGCCTGATCGTTATATGGATTTGCTCTGGGTGGCTCTGCTGACAGTTGCTGAGGCACAGAGCCTGCCCATGCTGTTCCAAAAATAGTGAGACAGGAGAGCTTGGCAGAGGGATGTGATTTTTCTGTAACGAGCGTCCTTCTGAGATAATAGCTTGCAGGAGTGCTATTGAAGCCAATAGGGACTGGCCCAGGGACTTCAGGGCAGCATAATAATTGAACTGGTCCCATTTTACGAGGGCAGCCTGCAGTCCGGCACGCAGCTTTGTGCTCCCTTTACAAGCTGCTGGCTGATGTCACGCTCTCGACATGGAAGGGGAAGGTTTCTGCACGTCTCTGCTGGTTCTTGGGACACTCAAGCAGTTCTGCCATGGTCAGCATGGGCATCATGTCATGGGTCACCCAGGTGTTTGAGAGATTAGCCTTTATTTCCCTTCCTAGAAGTGCTGGAGATAACCTGGAGCCTTTAATGGGGGCATAATTTTCAAGTGAGGGCCCACCAGCCAAAGTGGTGGGACTGAGCAGTGGCTGCTGGCTGGCTGCTCACCCACTCGTTAGTCCCCAGGTGCCACAAGAGAGGTCTAGGTGCCTTTGTATGTCCAGGGGAGTCCCTCAGTCATGGTTCTTCCAGTGGCTCTCTGTATCACCCTGGTTGTCACCAGCTACTCCACTGTCACCAAATGGGCAGAGCGCAGGGCAGCCCTCGGGCAGAGCATGGCATAGTGAAGGTAAGGAAGACTGGAAAGGCAGTGGCAGCCCTCCCAGGGCTTTGGTTAGATAAACAAGTGTCCTGAGACAGGCCTAGGAGCGTGCTGGTGGGTGGTAAGGAAGTGGTGAGGCTTCTTTGATATTCTCTTTGAAAGGCGCTGGAGAGGGAGCCCTTTAAAAGCAGAGAGGACAGCTTTGATCGTCTCCTAGGTGCTAAACCCCAACCTTCCCTTTCTGGCATGTTGGGGGAGGCATGACTCCATACATGCATATACCTGACAGCCAAGTGCACTCCTTGGATGCTGTTCTGTCAGCATTGAGACCTTTTCCCCTGTTCTTGAGCATTGAGACCATTGCTAGCCCCAGGCCACTCTGTTGGAAGACCAGTGCACACTTCAGTTTTCTTGCTGCCAGTCAAAAATCAAGTGAAGAAGTTGATGGGGACATCCTGTTTCTGGGCCAGGCATTTTCCAAAAAGCTTGGTACAGTCTAGAATGCCTCCTGGCTATAAACACAAGGCACCCTGCTGGAGGATGGCCTTAGAGTCTTTCTGAGGTCAGGCTTGAATTGTGTTTTACCTGGGACTCTACAGGGGAGAGTTAGGGTTTCTGGGGGGGCTGTTGGACAAGAAGTACAGGGGAATTCCCTCTCTCCACCTTTCTGTCCAGTGTGGTTTCTGCAGGTATGTGCATCATGGTGCTCTCACATTGGCTTTGTGACCATGGGAGCAGCAGTTTGTTTATGCCTTTCTCTGGCTCCTGTTTTTTCTAGCACCGAATAAAGGCAACCTGGTAAAAAGTGTGTCTTCCTGTGGTTTTACAATGTTCATATCCACCAAAACCCATGACATCTTTGCTGGCATGCCATCTCAAGTTGCCAGTAAATCAGATGTGTGAAGCCTCCAAAGCCCGGTCTGAAAGGCTCAGCTTTCTCTGTTGTGCACAATAACACCTTGTGATGGTCTCTTCGTTGCAGGAACAAACACGGTCAGAGTTTTGGTTGGGTTTTTTTTTGTCGGCATAGTGGAAGATGAAACAAGATCTGACTGACATTTCTGATTTGATCTGTGAACTTTGCTGGGTGTCCACACTTAGGCTGCACAAAAGGTGATATGAGCTGAAGGGTTAGCTGCCATCATCATGTTGTAGCTCCTGAGTGTAACTTTCCCACCCCCAGTTGCTGAGAGGTCATGGATACTTGCATCTTTATGAAACTGAGAAAATGCCTTTCTCCATCTGCAGTGACTTATGGGAGAGACTGTAACTTAGACTTACCAAGTTTATTGCATGGGTAGCTGAAGGAGATGCTGTTGCCGATGGTTAGCCACAGCGTGTGAAACTAATATTTGTTGCAGCATAAATACAGATCAAAATGGAAGCAATTCGCAAGCAGCCTGAGCCAGCAGGTGCCACTAAGGATAGAGAAGGAGAGGAGAACCGAAAGAAGGACAGTTGAAGCTCAGAAAAGAGGTAACTAGATGAGGTGCGACCCAGCAGTGCTTTAGGTTTCAGTCTCTTTGAATCCATATCGATTTTCAGGTGATGTTTAGGGTGAGAGGATGGATCCACAAAGCCCTCAAAGTAAGCAGTTTCCAAGTGGCCTTTGAGTGCTTTGGCATCCTTAGTTTTCCTGAAGACCTTTGGCTGAGCTTGTAGAGCTCTCTAGCCTCCACGACAGGGGGGTTGGAACTAGATGATCTTAAGGTCCTTTCCAACCCTAACTATTCCATGATTCCCTAGCACAGTTTGAGGTCAGCAAGTATTGCAGAGTTCAGAGCTGTCTGAGGTTGGTCACTCCAAACCAGAAACACCAATTCCAGTAGCTTTTTTCTGAAGCGGGGGCTGTAACACGAGCATGATCTTTACAGGGCTCATACAGGTCTCTTCTGAGACACCGTGATACCAATAGCCAGCTGAGGGGTGCAGATGTCCTATAAATCTTTGATTGAGGGGTGATGTCTATATCTTGCTGCATTCTGATTCCTTATTCCTCAATTTATTCCCCTCTAAATGCAGCCAGCCCTTTGGTTTTTGATCTTTGAGGTGGGAAGGAGTGTTTATGTAGTTTTCTATGCCATTTTAAAAGATCTGGAGGGGAAGATTTAGTTTTGTTTATTCTTTCAATTAGCTTTGATTTTTTTTTTTTTTTTATGTTTTGTTTTAAAGGTAGCTAAGCTGGCTTGCCTTTCTTTTTTAATTGGGACTGTACAGGCTTTTTTTGGTACAGGATTTAATTGGTTGACCTAGTGTCTGGGATGAATTTAGTGTTTTTTCCAGTTGTGAGTTTTGGTTTGTTTCTAATAGAAAAAATGCAGATGAACAAGAGTGATAAAAGGCATCCTTTTGCATTTGTGCTGAGTAAAAGTTTCTACTCAAAAGATGAGCTAATCATGTAATAGTGTATGAATTAGACCATCTTAAGGGGAGGGTATGAAGAGGAAGGATGCACGTATGGTTCAGTTTTGTACTCCGAAGGCTGCATTGTTCCAGAGAAATGACTGAATGAATTTATGTGTTACAAAAACTCTCCGGTCTATGAGCTTGAGATTTTAGTCGCGTGGTTAAGAAAACAGAGGCAGAAATTTGGAGGATGTAGTTAGATTTGTGATTTTTTTATCTATTTACTTTTTCTAGGGCAGGCAGGAACACTAACTCCCATCAGCTTGCCCTGCGTTGTGGTTGTCATTGTTCGGCTCTTCTGGAATGAGCTCAGGTTTCATGCTGTGTGATGCCATGCACACATGTGTGCAGAAGGCAGCCTTTACCCCGAGGGACCCCACAGAGTTTATTTATGCAAATGGAAAGAGCCAATTTGTTATTGTCTAGGCGATGTTTATGTGCCTGACTGCCACACAGGAGAACCTGCGTTGTGCCCATTACCAGCAGCGTCAGATAGCAGAGTGCGGTTTTAAGTGATAACTGGTGATAACTGTCCTGTTCCAGGAGTTGTAACAATGACGCCAGTGGCTTTGTTAAAGGAACTAAAACAGCCTGGTATGGGGAAGTGACCCGCACTTCTCAGAAGCATGCTTACCAGCTGCCCAGCCTGAAGTAGATGCCACGTGCACCTTATCCCCTATTGAGTGCTTAATTTTACTGCACCCCCTTCTAGGTAAGAAAAAAACATAACAACAAATCAAACCACCGCAAAACCATCAGAAGAATGAAACCTTTCCTTTCTCAGCCTTTCATATGTGGCACACAGTGATCTCTCCATCTTGATAGCCCCAGGGCTGTATGTGCCGTCTATGGCATGCTCCCTTGCATGGCTTGATGTTTCCTAGGCAGAAGTGGTTCCTGAGGCTGGTGTGCACTTCTGCAGCCACTGAAGCAGAGAGGTTAAACGGCTGCCAGAGCACCAAAAGCCAGCTGGCAGATGGCTGTAAAACCTGCTGCCTTTCTGCCGCCGCCTTGCTTGTCTGGTAAATCTCACAAGCAGAGCAGCAGCAGGTACCATGGCAGTCATCACTGCGGCCATGTTTGGGAAGTGCAGCTAATGCGTGCACATAATTCCAGCTGAGCAAGTGTGGCATGGAGGTGCTGCTTCTTCTCTGCATGATGTAGTTATTCTGATTTGAAATCAAAGGACCAAATCTTCACCTAACATAAGTCAGTGTCTTGCTCCGTCTCAGTCAGGTGAATGTGGCTTTGACACTGGAAATTGAGGCTGAGCTCATCCCATCTGCTTCAGCTGTTGTGCACACACATGTTGCTTTTAGTGAGCCCATTCTTATGACACCTGCAGTCCTCTCTGGATTTGAAACACTGCCACATATAACCCCCCTGAACAGACTGCCCTCCTGTAAACTTCCTAGCTGGACCAGTACTCAGCTCACAAGGATGCAGTGCATCCTTGGTCGAAGGGCTGGGTATGGAGGGAAGGCATTTCAGTGCAGAGCAGCACCTGAGTGTGGTTCATGGTTCTGTTACACCTATGAAGATAAACACTGAGAAACAAACCTGTTTACTATTCCTCCTCTGGGTCCTGTGCTTTGCAGTGCCTTGACCTAGATATGGATGGCTACTTGCACTGCTGAGGGAGTTGGACATGTGGCTTTCCGAAGCCTGGTACAGTGACAGCACGGTTTATTTGCACGCTCCCAGCAAGACCTAAGGCAGATTGCTTTGTGTGGGGGTTGCGGACCACAAAGGGAGAACAGGAACATTGGGAGTGCTGAGGGAGCCTGCCAGCTCTTGTAATTATCTTGTAATAATTTGCTTGCAAGCTCCCTGAGCCCTGCTGCTCTTTTTTTGGAAACAGTAAACTTTTGCTGGGAAGCAGTGACACAGCTGTCTCTGTATGGAGATAATTTTGAAAGCCTGCCTTATGCTCTGCAAAGCATGAACTGCCAAAACAATGAAAAACTACTGTTTCTTGGGAAAATCCTTTGGCTTCAGGGAACTCGGATTGAGCCTAAAGCTGATTTTCTGAGAAGTTGTGTGCATGAATTATTTACAAAAAGATGAATGCAAACCTAGCAGAATTCCTGAGCCAGGAATTCTGATTAATACAACATTTTTTTGGGGGAAAAATCAGACTATTGCTTTAAACCACATTTAACCAAGTCTCTGTATCCTCCAAATGCTGCCTTACATGGCAGCTGATAGCTAAAGAAGATGCTTGGGTGGAATTACTGCTGGGATGTGTCCTTGGTGAATCAGCTCAGCCCTTTCTCCTGCAGAGAAATCAGTGTGTGCAGAAGCAGTGTCTGGGAGAGCTCTGCTGTGAATGGGATGTGCAAGGCTTGTCCAAGGCTGTTCCTGGTGGCTCTGGAGGCTGGAGAGCAGACATTCATTGGTGTTTTGCAGTGCGTTTCCTGAACCTCTGCTGATGACTTTCTTGAGAGAAGTTCTCTCTGGTCCATGCTGCCCTTGGCACAACAGCTGTTGTAGGGCAGATAGGGAAGGCAGCTTTGCTATTACAGCCTGCATATAAGAAGTATTTCTTTCTCCATCTCCTCCCTCCGTGTTTCCTGAAGGGGGCAATGCTGCTGCCCTGTCCCATTTACTTAGCATGAAAGCCTGTGATCAAAGGTAAAGTTCCCACCTTACCTTTCTTCAGAGGTCTTTGGTCTTGTGTAGGTTGTACATGGACATCAGCTAGACTTTTAACTAGGAGGAGGTGTAAGTTATCCATCACACTGAATTTTTTGGGTCATGCAGAGGGGAAGGATGCTCTTTTAACAAAATCTGTATTTTTTATTTTTTTTTTTCTCCTGTGCTAATGAAGAGGAAAGGTATTGAGGGTTCAAAATAGCTTGCTTGTAGAGCTGGTGAGGACAAAGGGCTAAAGTAATGTTTGAGCTGGATTTCGTAGTGCTTGTGTTTGCAAGGGGCAGTAACTAGTATGTGGATTGTCACACCCAGTGGCTTTTGCACTCAGGGAACTCTCTTCAAGCCCCACCAAAACCCAACTAAGACAACAAGCAAATTAAGCTTTGAAGGTATGTGTAATTGCTATCAAACACTGTCCTTAAGACATAGTATGTGATTCCAGCAGTCCCTGTCCTGCTAATAGACAAATACATAGGAATAGCAAATTAAATTTTAAACAAATAAATTAAAAAAAGAACCCAACCCCCCCCAAAACCCCCAAGCAGTTCTCTTGCACTGAAATTGGCAAGGCTAATCTCTAGCTGTAGGCCAGCCTTGAAATGACCCCACCTGATCTCATGGACTTTATTTCCTCCAAGTGTTTCTTTAATTTACAGTAACAATTGCTCTGTGACTTATTTATCTCAATCCCAGCCCAGAAATGGTGCAATGTGATTTCCTCATGTGGCTGCCACCACTGCAAAGGCTTTCACGTCACTGTTTCCTGTTGACTCAAATGCTCTTTTCTTACTCTTGCCAACGTCAAACAGAGATAGCAGATCAGGGAAGACTTCTGAGCAATGCAAAATAGAAAAATAGGAACAGTTTCTTCATAGAGAAAGTGCTCAGGCATTGGAACAGGCTGCCCAGAGAAGTGGTGGAATCACCGTCCCTGAAAGTGTTCAAAAACTGTGTAATGAGGACCTCAGTGACATGGTTTAGTGGTGATCTTGGCAGTTGTGGGGTAATGGTTGGACTTGATGAGCTTAAAGCTCTTTTCCAACCTAGTTGATTCTATGATTCTGTGAGTAGAAATCTGAGAATTTCAGTATTAAGCGCTGTCAAAAAACACTCCAGCTTTCAACTTCTTCTAATTCTCACTGATAGTCCCCAAGAAAGGATGCACATAACTTTAAATCAGGTCAAATTTTCAAGTATCTGAACTATCTGTTATTTTAAGATTTCTTTTTCTGGTGCCTTTTTAATCTTTTTATTCACTCTTAATCTGTCTGCTGCAAAATTGCCTTCCTCTCCCTGCACCACTTCCCCCCATAAAATAGAATCATACAATAGTTAGGGTTGGAAAGGACCTTAAGATCATCTAGTTCCAAGCCCCTGCCATGGGCAGGGACACCTCCCACTAAACCATACCACCCAAATAGCACTGTTTATTTTATTTCTTGGTGATTCCTGGGAGAGCAGTTGGTCTTTGCAGTTTGTCAAGCCGATGGTCTTGCTTAAGAGTGAAAATGGAAGACTGCCTGGTTCTTAGATGCTGTTCCCCAAAGGGTGGTTGTTAGTGTTCATTTTGCTAATACATGTTGCCAGGCATGTAGCAGGCCAGTGCACAAATGCTGTATCATAAATGAGTTATAATACTCATCCTGCTTTTTTCTTCAGATGCCCCACGGGATTTCTAAATGTTAGAATACTGGACAATTAGAAGGACCTCTTAAAAAAATAAATATATATACATATATAGTTCAAAGTACTGTATTTATACGTGACCTTTGAAGTGAGACCATGGGTGGAGGTGAGGCGTTATGATGATCTTTAAGGTGCCTTCCAACCCAAACCATTCTGTGATTCTATACCTGCTCAGGTTTACAGTTAGTCTGAAGCAAGAGCTGTTTGTAACAAAAAGCTGCTAACACCATGACAGCAGTGATGTGAATGTTAAGCCTGGCTGTTTCAGTGCTCACTGGAACATTTGAGAAAGAAGTAGTATCTCTTTTAAGCATCATAGTAGAGATGAGTACATCCAAAAGATCGAGATGGGCCGTGGGGGTTTGTCCACACTGGAGAAGCAGTTTTATGCTAGGAAGAGTTAACTTTGTTTCCCTGAAGCTCACCTTTAAGGAAAGAGTAGAAAATACATGCATGTCCACCTAACTGTATTCATGTTTATACAAGCATATGTATTACTTGTATAAAATACACACACACACACCCCTCGTCGGGCTGCTGCTAAATTCCTTCCTGTTTGAGATCTGGCAAAAGGGATTTCTTTTTTAAGTATGGGCTTGAAGAGATGCCTGGACAAGCTGGTCTAGGTAAACACGTGTCATGTGGAGAGATCAGCAAGGAAGGAGGCCGGGAGGAATAACAAGGAGATGTAAAAGCTGGCCTGACTGGCAAGGCGGGGTGATAACTGCACTGCAGCTGGAGGAAGGGTTGCTGAACAGGTAGGCGAGGCGTAGCCATGCTCAGTTTAACTAATGCATCAAAGATGTAGCATTAGAGATCTGATGTGGGCTGAAGAGCCAAGTTTTGCTGGTTTGCAGAGTCTGTGCTACTGTCTTAGACTGGTGCTGTAGGTAAGCCAGCTTGGGTGTCTTTGAGCAGCCCTGTAATAAAGGCACAGTGAAACAATGAAGTATTGTTGTTTATATGGACCAGAGAGAATATTAAACACGTGGCCTTGGTGCTACACACAATAGTATTGTGAGATTGCCGGGAACACATCTATCTTAGCTTCTGGAGGGAGCCCAGAAGCTGTTGAGCAGAGCCCAGGATGGTGACAAGAAGCAAGCTGTTCTTGTCTGTCATGAGCCATTTGCTTTCCTGCTCATAATGCAGAGAGGAATGAAAGGATTCCTGGTGGCTTTTCTTCTGCTGTGTGCATCTCAAGATGTTAATACCAGTAGTCATTTCAAGCTGGCTGGCTGCCAGAAAGTGGAGCATAACAATGCTTATCCTCTTAAACTTAGAGACGGTTTAAAACTAGCTTGTAGATGATTAACATCAGATCTGGGAAGGGGCTTGTGGGGAAAGAAGGCCAAATAGCACCATTAAAAGGCTGACTAGTCTCAACTGAATTGTATGCCAGTTTTCCAGTCTGCTTGTTCCTGATACTCTGAGTGAAACTGAAACAATCAATACCAAATGTCCAGAAACAATTACTAGGGGAAATTTTTGAAGCAGACTGCAACAATTCCAGGGTTTAGGTTTGTGCCAAATCGTTGTTTGTCCTTCCTCTCGCAAGAAAGTGAGCACCCCTTTTGCGTGCACTAAACCTGTACCCAGAGTGTTGAGCATGCAGCGTAAGCAAGTGCCTCGCTATCTGTAGAGTTTTGCAAAAGCCAGAACAATGCCAAAAAAGAAACCTCAGAGACCAGCAGCTGTGGTTAGTGAGCTGAACTTTATCAAACAGGTTGCTTTTCTGTCCGGCTGAATAATTAGTTTATACTTTGTCCTTATCAGTTCCTTCAACACCCAGAGGTCTCTGCAGGTTAATCAGAGGAAAGCTGAAATTGGAGGGTCTGTCAAGCAGCTGCTATGCAAGTGTATGGCAGGAAATCCCATTCTGGAAAACAATGTGTATTCCCCAGAAATGGCATTAGGATACCCTCCAGACAATGTCATCATGTGCTGTTGTGGCGAAGCTGCAATCTGAGTGTAGTCTGGTTGTACATGTTTTACTATGGAGTGTATTTCCCCAGAGATCTGAGGTGTTTACTACGGAGCAAATGACCTTTTACAGATTTCTCTTGTGCCTGCTCGGCTCGGAGAGTGCTGTTGAAAGGATGTCACTCTTTGCTGATTCAGGCTAAGGACAGTTTGGGAAACCCAATGGGAGCTGGTTAGTGATGAGCACACACCTACTGATATGCCTAATCCCATGTGGACAAGAATTCATTTCATGACAGGGGCAGTGTTTTTGGGAGGAGTGTGGGCCAAGGAGGCACTAACAGCTCTTCCTGGTATTGGCTTAATCTCTCCTGAAAAAGTTGGCATTTTTTCTTTTTCCCCAGCGTCTCACGGGTATTTAATCTGTTTTTGTTTGGTAGATAATAGTTTTACTTAGAACTTTCTAAGCCTGACAGAAGGTATGATTAATGCTGTTCATATCTGTTGTGTTTGCCTGTGTGAAGGATCGCCTGTTCTTTGTGATGGAGTTCGTAAATGGCGGGGACTTGATGTTCCATATTCAGAAGTCGCGTCGCTTCGATGAAGATCGGGCCCGGTTCTATGCTGCAGAAATTATTTCAGCCCTTATGTTCCTCCATGAAAGAGGCATCATTTATCGGTGAGCTCTGCATTCATTCATTCTCTTTGTCTGAATACCATGGCTGAGATGATAGCCTGTGTTTTCTGCATAATAAATAACTCTCACTTGCTGCCCACCAGGAACAAGTTGTCAGCTGGGATAACCTCCACTTTCCCCTGCACATTGTCCAAGGTGCACCAGCTTCCAGGCAGGAGTGAAATTTCTGGCTGGAGTATTGGCTGCAGGGAGGGTCTTCCTATGACGTGTGTGCAAGCATGTAGGAAAATGGGGTTTTTGAGAGGCACAGAGGCTAGGGTTTGCATTTGTGGCAATTCACATAGCTGGTTTATATTAGCCCCAGAACTGCAACTTGTCTGCACCTCAGGTGACTGTGTGACTGCTGGGTGTTAGCTGCTGACCAGCAAAAGCTTCCACTGTGCTGCTCTGGGCCTGTCCTGCTGCCATAGAGCATGTGTCAAACTGATAACAAAGGGTCAGGCTTTAAGTGAAACCTTCCTAGATTTTCTTGGAGATAAATGCAAGGAGCTGTTGCTTTTGCCACTGTCTTATTTAAAGGCTAATATGTGCTGGTTACACCAAAGCCTTTTTATTTCCCTGTATTAGCTATAGGCCTGTGTTTAAACCCTATCTATTTGACACACCTATCCATGCCACGCAGCTCAGCCACTAAAAGTCTTTTAATTCCTGCCATAATCCTACAGCAGGAGTTTTTCCTTCCTGTCCATGTCTGGCATCTTTGTGTTGAAATTGGATCGAAGCATCATTGCCTCCCTGTGTCAGCCTCCGTTCCCATGTCTCAAGGCTGTTCTCAGGAAGCTACTTCCTATACGCAGCTCTTTATTTGTCATTATTCTGTATTCAGGATGACAGTTGGTTATATTTTTTCCCTTCTGTATTGCCAAAGTGCTCACCTGTCAGCTCAAGCATCAAGGCATAGACCAGCCAGCATGGATCAGACAGCCAGTCTGCTTTGCAGAAGGCTCCCTGGCCAAGATGACCATTTGACCATTATCCTCCCATATAGGCCAGGGGCAGAGTAAGACTTCTGGGTTGAAACAGGACAGCTAGAGCCGGAAGATGTCAGCACTGGGACATTCTGGTTATACAGAAAGGCTTCTTTCTGACATGCTTTGCAGAACATTTCTGGCACCCTCTTGCCCAGACCACGGGAACGAGGACCAGCCAGTTGTTTTCTTTGGACTACTGTTACCTGGGTTCCAGCAGCAAAACATGCATATTTTTGTATGGTCTGCTGTAGCTCTGCTCTGTCCCACTCGTGGCATGCCAACACTGCAAAGAATAATGCCAACTCTCGATTTTTGCTGGTTGGTTGCAGTTGCACAGCTGAGACCCACAACTGGGTCCAGGATGGGACTGGTTCCAGTTCCAACCTGGTACTAACTCTGTTAGTACCATTTCACACTGTGGGTTGAGCCAAATGCCGTTTGGTTTGGGGCTTTGCATAGTTTAACCTAGGCAATGCAGTCCTACGTTTAGTAATGCATCCTCCTGTGTCAGATAAAACCACGTTTGAACACACTAAAACCAGAATAGCTGAGGGCTGAAGTGGCCGAAGGGCCAGGGGTTATGCAGGGGACGCTTTCCTATCTGATGGTGAGATGATAGGCTAAATCAAGTAAAAGCAACTTCTCTTCCTAGCTTGAGTTCCAGTGAGAACCAGATGGTCAGGTGAGGACAGAGAATATGAAATCATTTTCAAGTATGAAATCATACGATATATGTGGCAGAGTGAAATAGAGAAGGAGTGTCATTTTAATGTTCTCTAGGTCTTGAGAGTATGAAAATTACTACTGATATATACCATATGTATTGAGCTTGTAAGGCACAGTGATTGTCTGCATAGAATAGCAAATCTACTTTACAGCTGGATTTTGGTTTAATTCCTCCCCTGTGAATAATGCCAGCCACCAAAAAGAAACCATGCCAGATAATTACGTGAATGACATTATCCTTAAAATAGTGACATCCAGTAGTTATTGTCAATCATTCAGCAGCAAAACTGTGTCTGTGCATAATGTAATGCCACAGTGCTTACAGCTTGTCCTGTGCTCCCCAGCCTGCTGCCTGTCACAGGGCAGGAGTAATCGATCCCTCTGGGTTTTCGTACTCTTCAAGTGCTGCTGTAATTCATGGTAGAAACTGGAGGAGTAATTGAAAAGCTGCTTGAACAACTGCACGGGCTTTGATCTTGTTAAGAACCTGGTTGAGCTTTGGAGTCAGGCAGCTTCAGCTGCAAGGGGCAGATTTGCAGGGGGATGACTTGTTTTAAAATTAGTCGGGGTGACTCCGCTCTGGGAGATGTAAGAGGAGAGAGCTGCGGGCTTCAGTTGTACTGAACTGAGGTTGCTTCTGCCGGGTCATGAACACCGGGCTCCCGAACGGAATCTGCAGAATGGAAGGAGATGCCCAGAAGGGAATCACTGCACTTGTGTAAGAGAGTTTAGAGATTTTGTGATCAGAATGTGAGTGCTTGCTTAGAAAGCTGGGAGCAGGGGAAAGAGAAACCAGGAAAAGCTTGATCAGAAAGTGTTTTGCCACAAGCTATTCATTGTGCCTCTTCTTTCTGGATTCCCAGGGTCAATGAAGTAAGAATGATGCTGGCCTAGAATACCCTGGGTCATTTGTTTTTCTTCTGCACTAAACTTAAACATAATAATACTGTATTTTTCCTTGCCCCCTTCAAGATTAAGCAGTTACCAACACAATGAGTGTTCTCCTGGTAAGTTGAGGTTGAGCTGCTTTTGCTGCAAGCACTGCCAAAAGCTGTGTCTTCTCGCTTTTGAAATGCCAGAGAGGCTTGAGAGCCAGCACTGAAAATTCATCAAAAAGTAGCTGAAATGTGTCACTTTGCTCTGGGGTGACAATGATGGTAACAGCTAAAATCGGGTGTTTGTTGATTACTTTTCTAGCCACACATATACAATCTGAAACAGCCATGGTGCAGTATTCCTGCAGTTGCTGCTGTGAGTCTTTGAAATGGGGTTCCTGAAGCAAATGCTGTATTTTGCTTGTATGCAACTTTTTAACATTAAAGCCAGGCCTGCTGCTGGATTGATGCTCTTATAGGATGGTTTTCATGATGCAGCTGAAATTTTCAGCAGCTTTGCTTCTCACTTCAAGGAAACTGCTTTTTGCGACTAAGCTGTGGCCAGAAGAGAAGCCTCGTAAATGTGCATGTGTGAATTTGTTTGTTTTCAGAAGGGAGCTTTCATTTTCACAAATTATGGTGGTTGTTTCTTTTTTTCATTTGCAACACTGCAAAGGAGAAATGGCTTTCTGGGCTTATCAAGGAAACATCTCTGTCTTGCCCTAAGCCGAGGTTTAGCTGTCAACTCAGCAGCAACTATTTATAGTTGCTTCCTGAAAAAAACGTCAACAAGTACAGTGTGGTTCCTTATCCCATCATACAGGCGAATGCATCCAGCCATGGAAACAAGCTTTTCAACTTGTCACATTATAGTGTATTGCGCACCCCTGCCCACAGAGTAGTAGGACAAGCCCATATCTGGGATAAGCTCATGCTGGATGTTTCCAGGGAAAGGTTAGGTGATAATCAAGGCTCACTGCTTGGCACAGCAGACTGGCAGATACACCGTTAAGGGAATAGGTAGTGTAGCATGTAGGTAATGTAGCTGACCAAGAGCCAGAGTTGCTAAAAGGTTAGATTAGAGAGCTTGGGAGAAGGACTGGTTGTTGGCTGGCTGCAGAACCTTATTTTTATTCTGAGGACTCATGCTAGTTAGCTTATTTCACTGCCTTTGTGTCCATATTAATATTTCTAATACAACTTATCTTTCTGAAGATGCTCATTGTACTTTATCATGCCTCTGAATGTGGGATGGTTTGCACAGAGTCCCCATGCTCTGATGTGGCACCAGCCACCATTAAGTAAGTCTTGTGAATTGATTGTGCTTAATAGGATGTGTGGTCCCTTTGAGAGGCAAAAGATTAATTATACAATTACCCAGATGAGAACAGGTCTTGCCCTGGGGCTAAACACCAGCTCTTGGGGAAAATAAGATAAGTTTGTTAATAGGAAATGTTTACTTTTTTGTATGTTACCTGAAAGCACCACCTTCATGTGTGTGGTACTTATGACAAGGGAAAGCTTCATATCCTCTGGGATCTGGAAAGATTGCTGGGTACTGGCGAGGTCTCTGAAACCATCACCTTTCTCTAGGGTAGGAGACCCATCAGGTCTGCAGGTATGTGTCTCATGACTATTGGCTTATATAGTGAAGGGTTTTTTTGCAACAGGTTAATTCTCTGCCAATTCAAACAATAAGTCTGTGGCACTTGATGTAAGGTTTACATAAGCCTTTTACGGAGACCAGTTTTGCTGGAAAGTCTCCTATTAACTAAAACAACACCGAAGTTTCTTTCAGCAAAATCAATTAGAAGTTACCTGCTGAAAACAGAAGCTGAATGCCTTTCCTAATTACATACACCCACTGTTAACAGAGCAATTTTATTAGTGTTCAGTTTGCTTTTTCCAGTGGGTCAAGGTATTGTAGACATGGAATCCCTCATGTTCTGTCTCTTCTTTTGTGTGTGTGTAGCTTTGTTTGTTTGTTTTCTTTTGGCAACTGGTGAATTTGTTTATTCTCATCTCATGACCTTTTTCACATCTGGAGCCAGATCTTGTTTCCCCTGAAGTCAAGAGGCCTTCCCAAGGGAGGTAAATTAGCAGTTGAAATTGATCTGTGACTGACAACAGTGGTGCCCAGCAAAGCAAACCGGCTGGCTGGGGGGCTCTCCAGGGATTAACATTGGTTTGCTTAGGTGCTATGCATAGCTTTGTTTTCTTAGCAAATAAAGATAAATCTTTTATTTAATGAAGTGTTTTAAAAGTCTTCTCAAAGTTTTTGCTTGAATGTGCTACAGTAGAGGCGTCTTTGTCTGATGCCTCCCTCTTCCCCACCCTGATTCTCTGATATGTGGGCAGAGGCAGTTTGTTTGCATCCAGGAGGAAAGGGTGGGAAACAGCTCAGCAAGTGCCAAAACGGGTGTGAGTCTCTGCTCTGTGGAGCACCATAACCTCAGCTGTGGGATCTGGTCCCTGTCGCTTCAAAACCTCCATTCAGAAGAACTCGTAGACTTGGTGCTTCCCTGGATTGGGGCCCTGAAGATGACAGCAGATTAATGTAAGCAGAACAAAATGAAGGATGTACTATATTATGAGAATAGTGGAAAGAATGAACTATAAGCTGATTTTACAGTGAATGAGTGAAGCAAATCAGCTAAAAGCTGCAAATTGGCACAGAATAGCATAGCAACAGCCCTGTCGCTACAAAAACTGCTTACTGCAGAAGAGAAATTTTCATGCTCGAGTCTCTGGAAGCACTTCATTCAGTTTAGGAAATACAAAAGAATGTCTGTTAGGGTGAGGAGTATAGTAATGTCTGTCGCTATCTTATCTGGCAGTCAACAGCTCATGTAGACCTGATTTGTGCTTCTAGACAGTGTGTCTTCCACATTGTTTTCCTCTCAAATGTGGTTATTGCGTGCTTGCAAGGGGGGCTCTTCTACAGCCTCTGGCATGCAGTGTTTAAAGTATTGTTTCTCTGCACTTGATCAAATGGAAAGTGCAGAGAAAAAAAAACCCAGCCTCTCACGTTTCCATGTCATGTTTAATCAGTCACTGTGCAGGACAGTTGAGTCCTGATTTACAGTTATGCTTACGTAGAGCAGTCCTGTTTTGAGATCAGATCTCTGTGCCCCATTGACTCCACTGTATATAGTCTGTGAACTTTAATGCAACTTTCCACATGACTAAGGACTACTGAATAGCCTACAGAAATTATTGGCTCTGCTAGTGTCTACTTTTTTCTTTATGGCTCTTTAAAGGGATTGATTTGAAACCTGCAAACCCTGCACATAATGAGTTTGTATAAATCATTAAAAAAACAGCGCTCGAAGGGACCTCAAGAGTTTGTCTGGTTTTCCCACCTGCCCCAAGGCTGGATAACCTTTACCTAAATGCAAGTGTCTCATACTTTCACTCCTCTTCTGGAGTAGTCGTTAGACCTGCATGCAATAACTTGCATACTACACTCTTGCAGGCATGGACTCTCATTTATGCAGTGTTTGAAATGAGAGCTCGGTGTCAGCTGAGAATTCTGATATTGATACAATAAAATAAGCAATGCTACCCATCTGTGAAGGGTATAAGTGATTAGATGTGACTTCTGTTCCGTCATTCTTTTCATGACTAATATATCCTTATGAAGGCATTTCACAATTAAAAAGCATATAGATGCAATTTAAGAAATAGCTAGGTGTAATGACCACAGACAAGTTTTTGAAGAAAAGAGTCCAGAATTAGACTCAGTTTTTAAGTCCCAGAGCAGCCAGGAGTGTTTAGGTTAGAACTTCTGAAACTAAGAAATTTTTCTACAAAAAGACCAATTTTCTGCCTTTTCCTGCCCTTTTCTTTGTTTTTAAAGGTGTGAAGGTCATGAGGAGAAAAAAGTAAAAACAGAAATAAATTTCAAGATGCTATGTAAAATTTATTTTAAAAACCACCTGTGAACATTATTGCTACCTTTTTAGCCAGAACTGCTCATCTGATTTTTAATGTGTTTCCTGATATCAAGAGCATTCAGGCCTATGATTTTTAAGGACCCAATTTTGAAAACTTTTGCTTTGAGATCCCCACAATTGCCCAGCATTAATCCTATCATTTTACTGATCTTTGTACCCACCTTGAGTCGAGGAAGCTTTCAATATTAATGTCAGAGAACATGACCCCTGGGATAGCGTTAGGGAGGCTGGTATATATAGCTGAGGAAAAGGTCTCTGCCAACCTTAATAAATGTTTTGCACAATTCTTGAAAGCAAAGATTATGCCAACAAAATGCTGTTGCATCTGCTCCCTTTGACTTGCTGAAATGGAAGATTTCTTGCTATGTGCTGTGTTGCAGCGGGCGAAGCTACTCTGTGAGGGAGACAATGAGAAAAACAGTATAGTTAACATACTTGGCCTGCAGCAACTGCCATAGCTATCCAGGGAGAATTTGACTTACTCTTTTAGCTGTAGCAAGATCAGTGCCTGATGCTTCCTTGGTCAACATCCTAGTGTTTAGATTTTGTTCTTTATGCTGGTGAGCATTTAGGTACTCTGGTTTTATGCAAACTCTGGTTTTATCCAGCAGCTTTTAATATCAATGGTGGACCATTGTAATTAGATTCTACTTCAGAATCACCAGCTGCCTGTAATGGTGTAAAGATAAACTAAAAATAATAACACAGTTAAAAATTTCAACTATTACATGGCAGCACTGCAGCAATGGTTGTCGGCTTTACGGCTCAAAGCGTACGTGGGAGAAAATTCCATCATCTTCCTAAACTAGTGCTGAGGCTTGTAGTTAGCTGCTGGTGCAGGCCAGGGTGCAGATTGCAAAGCCTATTCCCATGAAGCAAGGGGAAAGCATTACTCATCATTTGGCCTCTGAGTCATGACACCTTTGCTGTTAATAGGATGGAGAACCTCCCCTTTTATGAGGCTGTGCCTAAAGGCACAATTTAGTCTCAGAATTGTTTTACCTGATTATTATTCCACTAAAGCAGGTGGCAGTATTCCAGCTGACAACAATGGAAACAGGAGCAAGCCTTCAAGTCTCAACCATGTATATTGTGTTGGAAAAGGAAGGGGGCTGGAGGAACGGACATGATGGGGATAGGGAATTGGGAAAAGCAGGAGTAGCTGTGCAATGTAGCAGGAAGAATTTATTTCATGTGCAAGCCTGTGTGGTAGAAGGGGAGTGATGGGAACCGATCCCTTCAAACTCTTCATGGGCTTTCAAATAAGCCTCTGTGTGCTGTTGTAGTGAGGCTGCAGCACATTTCAGCGTGCACCCATGTTAAGAGTCCATGCTCATGTGTGACATTTAGCATGTGGGCATCAGATTTTCTCCTCCTTTCTCTGGATGTGGTTATGTTCCGTTTGACATTTCCCTGATATGAAAATGTAGCAAGGTCCTGTGTCCTTGTGACTTGTGCCTAAAAGCTGAATCAGTGTCCTTTGTATTTCTCTCTGTCAGCATCTCTTGACCGTAAGTTGAGGAATTGTATGCTTTTCTATGTTTTGGGGATTTTGACTCAATCTTATCAACTCAATGTAGCCTTTGCCTTTGCCTTCACCTTCTCTTAATTGTTTTCTCTTCCCTAACAGTTATTCCTAGCTGGAGCTCCCCATTTCAGTATTTCTCATGTTACTAGTTTTGAAACTTGATGCCCAAACAGCAGCTTTACAGCCAGAATTTCTACCTTCACCCACTGTTGAGCACTGAAGGGAGCAAAAATCTTGGCAGCTGATGCCTGCTTCTTGTTTCTCAGCCCAGCCTTGATAAATGAGAAAGCCAAGGAGCTGTTCTGACTCTCGATAGCTGGCCAAGCTCCCAAAGAGATAGTCCACCCACTGTGAAGGTCACAGTGCAGCACTGCCAGGTCCCTCTTCCCTTGTGTAAGCACAGAGCATGGTCCTGTCAGTCCTGCTCCCACTGGGGTCTCTTTGGGGCCAGAGCCAACCCCTGCAGGAGGGTTACAGCATGCAAGCCAATGATGATTTAGCCAGTCCAACTCTTATCTTGAACTGTAGAGTTAATTTCAAGGTTGTGATGGCCCATCAATGTCAAAAATTCTGTTGGTGGTAGGTTTGAGACGGAACCAGTGTAACTCGTGCCTGAAACCATGACTTTTGACCTATCCCTACACAAAGAGAAAATGCCCAAATAAGCCTTTATTGCACCGTATCTGTTAAATAGATAGCTTTTGTCTGTGACTTAGCCACTTGAAATGTACTTGCCTGTCTGCTTTCAGAAAGGCAATACTAACCTGTGCAGCTTCCTGGAAATCATGCTGATTTGGAAAGGAGTCAGAGCAAAGTGAGACTGGCTTTCGAACCTCTAAAGCCACAAGACATCTGTGGCTCAAGTGGGCTAAAGTCTGGTTCATGAGTGAAAAGTCTGTGTTGCACATCCCCCTTCACTTTTTTGATCTAGTAAAATTGCCCTGATCACTCAAATTGGTGACTACCCTGACAGGGATAGCCCCAGGGGGAATATCAGGTATGTTGTATGATCAAATTAATGGAAAACTGTCTTGCAGCCTGCCCTGTTTCCTGCACCTCATCATTTCAAGTTGCAGCTGCGTTTTGGGTCTTTCTGGATTGAGGGCTTTCCGTAAGCCACAGGGTAGTCAAGAGAAGCTCCTGTAAGAGCTGTTGGATGCTGCTTCCCAACAAGAACTTGTGGCATCTCTGGATCCCTACTGGTGAGGAAGCAAGACAGCAAATACCAATTATTGCCATGAAACAGAAAGCCAACACTGGACTGGGCATATGTGAAAAGGAGGGGATGTCAAGTGATTGTTTCTGGAGGCCTAGCTGTTACCTCTGTATGAGTCAAATGTGTCATAGAGTATCAGGTATCTCCGTGTTCTGTCCCATCTAGGAAAGGTTAATTGAAGT
>JANHGB010046340.1:0-44005 GCA_026283785.1 Coracopsis vasa | reverse complement strand
AAAACAAACAAAACTCAATGCCCTGGGACCTTGTTTAGAATTGAAAGCAGAAATATTTGTGCTCTACAAAAAGAAGTTTTTATCTATTTGCATTTTTAATGTTTATGGGGTTTTTTTTGCCCTTGGATGTTTTCCCTCCAGAGCTGGGGAAAGAGCAGGGAGAGCTAAATCAGTGTAGTATCAGCAGGATTTTCCTGGAGTGAATACTCCTAGAGAAGGGAAGTAGAAAATCTCACTCATGTACTCTGCCCTGTCTGAGTACGTCACTGGGGAATTTGGATATTGGTGGGTCAAGTCAGGTGACGAGGACTCAAACTGAGGTCTCCACTGCTTGTGTGAGCAACTGGGCATGGATTTGCTTGTGGGAGTAAAATAAGTGCAGAAAGGGAGAATTGCTGTTGAATGGATTCAGACCACTTCAGCACATTCTAAACATTAAGTTTTGCTTTGATTTTGAGCCCTCCTCCCAAAAAGTTTCTCCATAGCCCTACCTGAATGTAGTCACAAGGAGTTTATGCCAGAGGAGTTATTGGGTTTGTGTGAGTAAAAGAAATTCTTTCAAATGCTCTTTGCCATCAGTTGACAGAATTGTCACCAGTTTGTGATGATAAAGACTGTGAAAGAGAAGCTTTGTGAGCATGCAGAGACTGCCGCACTGTATCTTTTACAGGGAGAGTGCAGCTGGAGTTAGCAGCATGTTGATGTTCTGAATTTGTAAATTGTCACTAGCAGAAAGCGCTTGAGCAGAGAGCGTGTCTTTCCAGGCAGCCAGAGGCTTTGGGATTCAGCTGACTGAACTGCAAAATGAAACACAATCCTCCTGTTTCCCGTAAGCAGGGTGGTATTTTGGCAGCGTGTTTCACCCACTTCATGTATGACTTTCTCAAATGCAATTCAGTCATGCTATCTTGCTCACAGTCAGGCTTAGCTGAGGAGAGAACAGGGACACAGTGAAAATCAGATCTCAGAAGTCGATGGCGTAATAGGAAGCAAATTCCTAGGGAAAGCTACAGGGATTTTCCTTTCCAAGTCTGATTTCAGATGAGGAGAGAAGGGCTAAGCCTATTGAATCGCTCCATGGACTGATGATCTGAAATAGCAGTGGTTGGCCTAAAGGTTTGGAAACTTGGAAAAGCAAATGCAGCTTGGATGTTTTCACTCTGAGTCAGGTAACAGCAGGAGCTAGAAAGCAGCATCTCCTCACAGAAATGTCAGCATTGCTCTGCCTTCTGCACCCTTGATTTCTGACCTTCTGTCACAGCTGAGTCTGATGAAGCCAAGTATGTCATCTTAGTGTTTGCGTGCCAACCTCCAGTCTTAATGTGAGCTCTGAAACACTTCTGGCTTAGCTGAAATGCTCCTTCTGAAAGTGAGGCTTGGGCAGCCTTGCCTGTAGCTGTATATTTTGGGGACATAAATGAGACTAAAGCCTGTTCTCCTTCCAGCTGGTTAAAACTATGCCCTTTGAAGAGAACACTACTGGAGTCAAGAGACTGAGCAAAAATCTTTGTCTCCCTCCAAGTGGTTTTCATGTAAAAAATAAACACCAGACAAGGAAAGAGGAAGGTGCAGAAGTAATTGGCTGTGATTTTAGCAGCTTGCACTCCTGCCCAGGGCAGGTGGAACAGCACAGGGGAATCCAAATGCCGGTGGATTAGTGCAAAGAGGGAGAGAGATTGAAAGGTGAGGGAGATCAGCTGACAGTAAACATGACATGTCTCAGAGAAAATTGATGTCAGCAATACAGAGCTAAGGGTGCAAAGAAAAACTTGAAGACTGTCTGTTTTTCTAGAGAACAATAGCCTGGAAGTGACGCTGACTCAAAACGCAAATACTCAGGTTTAGTGAACTCTCTTCTGCTTTGTGTCACAGAGTTAACTCCCTCCCTCCAGATACCTGCACCCTGACAACACCACTGAAGTCTAACACGCACAGCAGTCCCCCATCCTCCTTTATACTTTGCTCTTGCAGATTTGCTTAAAATCCCCTCTGTATTGCCAGGTTAGCATCAAGGGGCTGTCGTGTCTGGGAATTAGTGCTTTAGACTCAGCTGCAGTAGGAGTGATACTCTGTGGGTCAGCAGGAGCCAGGTCCTGCTCTGATGACCTGTGTGTTATGGACTCAGTTTTGGTTGTTGGAGCACAAGGAGTTGGGATTTCCTTCCCAGCTTCTGGGAGGAGGGAGCTTGCATGATTCTCAGGAGCAGCTGGAAGGGGAATGGTTAAATGTGCCACAGTTTAAATCCCACAGCCCTGAAGCCTGATCAAGAAGTCAAAAAAGGCCCTGATCTAGAAAGGAAAAGACTTTTCTCACATTCATATGGGTTCGTGTCACAGACTGACACCCAGAAACGAGGGCTTTTCTGCTAGTTCCCTCTTTTTTTGGCTTGCTTGTACAGCTAGAACACACAGTGATGTTCAACACCAAGGACTCGTTGGCAGTGTAAATTACCCCCTTTGCTAGGAGGCAGCACACATGGGTTTTTCTAGAGAGCAAGAAAAGGGCTCAGGAATGTTGCAGTGCAGAAGGCAGCCAGCAATTTCACCTTCACTGGGAGAGAGGTGTTGGGGCCCTTCCACAATAGCTTGGCCAATTTTCATCTTGTTAATTAAAAAAGCCACTCAAAACTTTCTATAGGAGTTTGTCATTCCTTTGTTGCCCAGAAGAGTGAATGGGAGGCTGCCTTAGGTCCCTCAGTCACTCAGGTAGTCATCAGGCACAAGAGACTTCCCCACAAGGTACTATAATCAGTAGGGTATTGCTCTGCCAGCAATTTCTCTGGAGTTGATGGAGGAAGCCTGTGGATATGATTTCAAGATGTCCTGCATGCAGAGCACAGGGCAGTCCAGTCTGTCTGTAAGCAGGATAACAGCTCCAGCAGAGCCCTTGGAGACTCAGGTTGTGCTTCATGCGCTCACTGTAACAGGCTGAGAAGAAAGAAGATTGGAGAGTTAGAGATTTCCCTAGGGCACTCCACCCTGGTGCAGCTGAAGGACAGAAAGCAAAGTGAATTGAGCTGTGCTTTGGGAGGACTGAAATACCCATCCTAAGGGGATGCCACCATGATTGCTCAAACCCTTGATGAGGGCCACTTTTGTGTGTGCTGCAGCTTATTTTAAGAAAGGCTTTCTGGATGGTGAGTGAGTGCTCTATGCTGAACCAGAGTGGCCGCACCACTGTAAGGAGCTTGAAAATGCCATTAATGAAGAGAGGAGGCAGAGGGCCAGCATTTTTACAGCAAAAAGACGCACATTTTTAAATGTACTCAAAGTGAAGAGTCTGATGTGACAGAAGAGTGGAGGGAAAAGGGCTGGGTTTGGACTGATGGCAAGGACACCTGAGCTCAGGACAGACGTGGATGGTCTGAGATGCCTACTTGCTGCAGTTGGTCACCCCAGCATCAGCACAGAGGGGGAGGTCTTCTGAAATCTGGAGAAGTTTATTCTCTTCATGCACTGCACTTGTTCGAGGCCCAGCACCCCTGGATACCAAGAGATCAGAACTAGCTCTCATCAGCTCAGATACCATGGTGAGTGCCTGCATCCTCCTTGCACAGACTCAGAATACCTGGGCTTTGCTTTGCTTGGCACGTTCAAGTGCAGTACATAGGCAATTCCTGCTCCATTTGTGCCTTGCCTTTTCCATAAGTCAGGGTGGTCAGTTTGGCTACTGTGTGAACTAGACTAAACCCCCATGTTTGTGCTTTCCAGTCCTCTCCTGAACGCTTATGAGGTGTGAAACAAGGCAGCAAGGTTGCCTACATTTCCTTTACATCGCTCTGCGCAAGCACACGTTTATCCTTCAGCTTGCATTCTATAGATCTGAGCCAAGTTTGTTCTTTCCAACAGACAGAAAAAGGCGGATAATCTGTTTCACATGCAGTGCTGGAATAGCCAGAATTAACTTGTTTCTGAATGAAACAGATGCTGGGAGTACTTTTTTAGATAAAGATTAAAAGGAAAAAGAACAACACAATGGTGGGCCCACTGAAATCAAAGAGGGACCTAGATGAGCTCATTGCTTTATACTCAGAGCTGAGGAGCCTGTTAACAAAGGCAGATAGATATTAAAAATGCCTTCAAATATACCGATAAATTATTCTCCTTGACATCTCTTCAGAGTTGGCAGGCTTGATAAATCCTCTTGCACAGTTTGATTAGGCTTTGGCTGTCAGAGTGAGGTCAATATTTAAATCTCTGTGTGAAACTCTATGCTGGCTCTGTGTACACATTTTCCCTTTATTTTGTTATTTAGAAAAGCTTTCACCTTGCATTTCCTGGTTGGCTCCACACCCTCTGCTGCAAAAACAGGACTCCAGAGCCTGTTGTTTCCCACCTGGGAAGGAGTTCTGCAGTTTTAAATGATCTCGTCTAGATAATTTTTGCCATAAACATACACTGTGGTGAAGTGACAAGGCTGTGCCCCACCACAGTTTGCCTTCTTACCTCTTTTGCCTGAGCTTGCATATCCATCACTGTAACATGCTGTCTCTTATTCTTTGCCTCCTAATACTCAACAAACAGCTTTCCCCAATGATTTTAATCTCTTCTGTTGATTGATCTGATCACACAGCTTTCTGAAGCACTCCTCTTCCCTACAGTAATAGTCCCATGCTTCTGAATAATTCACTGTGGAAAGAAAACTTAAGCCATCTCTACATTGCTTGCCAAGGACAAATTCATCTTGATGTAGTCATTAAGACTTACCTTTCCCTTTCCAATAGGCTGAAATTAGCTTCTTGTTGAAGTCCGCAGTATGCAGGCTCAGATTTGCAAACAGAAGCTTCTAACCCAGCCTATTGTAATACCAGGTGTGACTCATCCTCCTCTTTCCTGCCCCAGATGGGAAGAAAGTGAAGGAGCATTCATTGTGCCGACTTCGTCTTCCCCCTCTTCTTTTTCTGCTTGCTCCTAGGTGCTCCGGAAGAAGTGATTCCTGTGTCTGAGCCTAAGACTTGTTCTGGGCTCCCTTCTCAGCTCTGCTATAGTTAAACAGTGCGATTATAGCCCCTCAAAAGTGTTTTGGTGAAGTCCATTAAAATCCAATCTTGGGGGAAGGCCCAAGGCTTCCCTTGAGAACCTGGCTTCCACCTGGAGATGGGAATGAGAGCTGAATGATGGGACCAGCTTTTGCTGTGCAGCCCCAGTGGAGGGGGCCAATCTGGCCAACCTGTCTAACTGGGGGGTCTGCTAGGGCTAACAAATCTCCGACTGTCCGAGCCATTCAGGGCTGTAGGTCTTACTTGTCCTTCCAGCTTTGAACTTTCTGACCTGCTGTGTCTTTTCAGGAACTTTAAAATTAAAAGAATTGAAATATAACCAAGAGCACAAAAAAGCTCCTTTGAAGTATTTTCCTGTGGGTTTTTTTTTTTCCTTTTTTTTCCTTAATTGACCTTTACAGGTTTGTCTGGGGCACTTTAGTCCCTTTGTACTTGACCCTATGTAAATAGGCCACCCAGGGTTGTGTAATAGCTTCCCAGTTCCTCTTGACAAGAGCATCAGAAAAGGATTAATTGTTTTCCCATGCAACCCCAGGGAAATTTTACCATTGCTTAAAACGAGAGTGAGATCATACCCCCAGAGTGTTAACAAGTGCGATGCTCATTCTTCATCCATGTTTGTGTTAGTCTGATGGATGTATTGATTTAGTAATTGACCTGCATATCCCCATGTCATACCTATAGTCCAATTGGAGTAATTTAAAAACAGCAGCTGGAGTTTGATACTATCTGGGCAGCCCATGCAGCTGGTGACCCACGTGGGAACTGGGGTTGACTCATCAGTTCTGAAAACACAGATTTCTACAGTGACATCTTGTCCAAAACCTATGTTAAATATTCCATATATCTAATGAATAAAGTTAATTTCTGTTTAATATGATTTATTACAGGAGTACCGAGGGCAGAGGGGTCAAAAATCACCAGCTATTGTCAGGGGCCAATATACGTTTGATACTTGTGGCCTTTTCATCTGCGTTAGTGTTGATGAGTTATTTGTTGATGAGTGGGGAGAGGCATGGAAGCAGGCAGATTTCAGAACAGCAATAGTTTGTAGCTATTCAGACAACATTTAATTCCCATATTTTGGGCTAAGTTCTCTCCTGGTGGTAGTCAGCAATGTTGCACCAGTTAACACTACCAGAAGATTTGGGCCCAGGTGTGTCTATCCCACATCTGAGTTGCTCTATCTGGTTTATTTTGCTAGGCTCCCTTGCTCACAGTTTGCTGATACACAGTTAATCCTTCTTGTTTCCTTGGGCTTTGACTGGGCAGCATTGAACAGCCATTTCTGCACTAGGGGAAAGCAAGATCAAATTTATCTGCTTATTATCCACTGCACTGACATTTTGTCCTTCTTGCCTGCGGCTGGCGCATTAAACATGTGATTGCTGTCATGCTTATTGTTACAGTCTTGTAGGAGCAGGGCTGAATACTGTTTTCTACCTCCCTTCCCATTCCTCTTTTATCTGGAAAAGGAGATAACGGAGATCTCTCACTCTCTTTCTTCCTCTCTTCCTCCTTAAAATGCTTTCACAGAGCAGTCTTGTACTTCTTAGCCCTGCCATTGCAGTCACTGGACCCTCTCTGCAGTGAAGGGTTTCACCTGCTCAGAGTTTTCTGTAGCCATGACCCCAGCATGGGGGTAGAAGCACCCTGTACAAGCGTGGGTTGCATTCTGGCTAGGATGTACTTTGCACAAGTACAGATCAGGGCTTTTAGCAGTCGATCCTGCTGTGCCCAGGGTAGGAAGCCAGAACACCACATGGCCTCTAATGGCTGCAATCAGAGCAAATGCCCAGTGTAAAATAGAGGTAGCATCCAAGAGAGCCGCAATGACTCCAAGTCCTATTCTCAGCAGCACAATCCTCACTGAAGGTCAGTAAGACTTGGGCTCCCAAGCACCTGGCTGACACCCACAGCCAAATTGCTGCAGTACCAGGCACCGGCTGAGCTGCTTGCAAGTACGAGGAATTCCATGGGAGAGCTCTCCACAGCTGATGACATTTATGGAAATTGGGGTTGCTCCTCATAACCCACTTGTGTGTCTGAGCC
The DNA here is from genome assembly GCA_026283785.1 of Coracopsis vasa. Taxonomy (NCBI): domain Eukaryota; kingdom Metazoa; phylum Chordata; class Aves; order Psittaciformes; family Psittacidae; genus Coracopsis; species Coracopsis vasa. The sequence goes on along the minus strand of JANHGB010046340.1, from coordinate 36,954 downwards.
CTGGATTGCTCCTGTATGGGAGAGTGAGGCATGCTTGTGAGCATCGCCTTGGCAGGACTGTGATGGAGGTTGATGGGAGCCTTGCCCAAGAGAGCAAAGGACAAGACTGACTCAGAATAAGAAGCTTTTTATTAAAAGATAAATAAAGGAAGGGGGGAAAAAAGTGTCTGCTATGCTAATGCCACCTGGCTTCCAATCTTTAAGAATAATACAGACATTGACAGAGCCATAGAGCCATCTTTCTTCTCCTTTATTTAGGGGTAGATGAAGGCTAATGAAACCCCAGAGTGTGGGTTTGTTTGTCTTACGTAATAGGCAGCCAAACTGTTTTCAGCAATTGCAGCATTCAGTCCAGAGACTCATGGAGGGAAGCCTTAATTAGAGTAATTGCTCTATTTATATAATGATTCCCTTTTGTCTGAGATCAGATAGATCTTTGAGAAATCTTATTTCCTTTCAAGTTAATTTCTGCCCTGTTAGTTTAGCTCATGAGTCTGAATGAAGATGAGCGTGTTGGATATCTCCTGATCTCTCTGCTCTCCCTCATTCCTAGAGGGGAGACTGTGGGGTGTTAATCTATGCCGTTGCTGCTGCTTTTTGCTTTGGGAAAGCAACAGGCAGGAAATGTTAATACCATGAACAGGGAAATCTTGTGTTCCTTTAACGGATTGGGCTTGACTATTGCATTGGCACAATCCTGAATTCCTCTGAGGCATGTGGTGTGATGGAGAGGACCTGAGACCGAGGATCTGCCATCAATCCTGAAGTCCTCTGAGGCATGTGGTGTGATAGAGAGCAGCTGACACTGAAGGTCTGCTGTTGTATCTGTGACAGGCTGCTCTTGGGCTCCTGGCAAAATGAAGTGATGAATTTCCCTGGGTCTCTCTTTCCTGCCTGTGAGATGAGCGATAGCTTCCATCTCTGCTGTACACGTGCATTTGAAAGATGAGCTGCCTGGGGGCACGGGCTTTCTCTTACAAGGTAAATGCACCCTGCCCAGGGCAACAAAGTCCTGATGGGAGCTGGTACCTCTAAGACTTTCTTTAATACAAGAAATAATAATTTCATCCTTGTCTAAGTGGCTGACAGTGTGAAGGGAACGGCTGAGCAGGAAGCTGTATTCCTCTTCTTGAAGTGCATTACTTCTGTGAAGGGGTCTGGGCTTGTTAGTGTCTTCCTAGAACATGACACAGTTTAACGCAATCTAGTCACTGTGATATTTCTCATAAAGTTAATTGTCCTGATGCAGATAGCACATACACGAGTTAGGTAAAACCTACTGGGGATTCCAGTATTGAGAAAGGGAACTTGTAAATTCGAGGAAATTAATGCTTGGAAACATCTGTTTCGTGCAAACATCCCTTCCAGCTTCCAGGCTGTTAGACTGATTTGCAGACTCAGCCTCTTGAGACAGAAGTTGCAATGCTGCATGTGAGCAGCACTGAAGAAGCCTCATACAGCATTTCCCAGCAGACAGGGAGACCTGAATCCCTTCCCAGCATGGTCTGTGCCACATAATGGATGAAGGGGAGGACCAGCATGGGTACCCTTCTCTCCCTCACCTGCCTGTGGGCTGAACTCCCAGGGCTGACGCAGATTTTTCCTAATGGTTGGCACTGCTATGTCATATTTTTCCCTTGTAACTTCTTGGAAGCTCTGTGGACTGATCTTCAGCTTGTAATTTCTTGTCATGGCTTGCTGCATTTTCTTTCAGTAAACGTTTTCAAATGATCTCATGAAGTCATGTTTTTGGCTCATGCCAACTGCTGGTTTTGGCTGCAATACTGCTGAGAGGGTTAGCTGAGGTCAGTGAGAGCCTTGCTCAAGTTTGCTGCTTGGTAGATTGGTGTAGCCTAAAGGGACCCAGTCTGAGGATGCTCACAAGGGGGTCTACACTGGAATGGGATAATTCCCTGTGATTGGATGTGATAATAAAGCGAGGGCTTGATGGCCCGGTTCAGGCATAAGATTTATGGTCCTGCTATCGATTTTCCTGGGAGGCTTCTTGGATTTGAGTGATTACATATTTCGTATTTTCAGGAACATTACATATTACATATTTTCAGGAACATCTCGCTTTTGCCTTGTTTTTACCATTGAATTATTTTTCTCTGTTTCTTCACTGAGCTCTGCTTGCCAGAGGTTGAGCTTCATGCTGGATTCTGGATTATCATGCAAAATTAGAGATACTCAATAAACATTAGGAGGTGACATTTTGCCAGATTAAAAACTTTCAGCTGAGCATTTTCTCTCGTCACCTGCAAAAGCTTTGGAGGTTTGTACTTGGAAGGACATTTAGGGCTCCCCAACCTGTGAAGCAAAAGTCAGACCCTGGCCTTCATGTGGATGCCAGGAGTGGGCAACACTTTCTAAGACATTTGCCGGCTGTTTCTGAATGCAGCCAAACGGATCAGGTGAAAGATTAGCTGTCCTTCCAAAAACTTTTATCCTACACAGCCTGCGTGTGCGCAGAGGGCAGCATCTGTTTGCTCTGGGCACTCAGCTTTACCCCTCCTGCTGCAGAAGTGCCTCTTGTATGGACAGAGGTGTGGGTATGAACTACTTATTTCAGAGATGAAGGCTGAGCTTGTAATTAAGTTCCTCAGAAATCCCAGGTTCTTTGTCTGCTTTGCTAGAAGTGCCATCAGATAGCAGAGGTGTCATGAAATGGGCTGTCAGATGCTACCCTATTGCAGCAGAGAAATGTCAGTACTGCATAAGGTGGAGAGAGAGAGAGGATTCATGGGTTTTTGAGCCCTTGAGAGGTCATTACTGTCTTTTGGGTTTTTTGTGAAATACTGGACAACACAAACTAAAACCACTAAAACCAAACCAAAACTAAAATCCATTTCTTTGTCAGTGCGGTAGTTTTTAGTGAATCCAAATAGTGTTTGAAAGGACTAGTTACTCATTTTAGTGAAATTGGCTTCCAAAATTTCGTCTTTTAATTTCGTATATCTCTTGCAGTAAGGCAGGTAACTCTGTTCCAGTGTAAAACATCAATACTGTCTCAGTTGGAGTCACCATTTGTGCACCTGCTTTTCAGCCCAGTTGCCAAATAAGGACTACAGCTGCTTCTCAGAGAAAGCACCCCACCTTCACCAGGCTGTGACGGACCTGCCTCCTCCAAAATTCACCAGGAGTTTTTATGTAAGGGAGGAGCAGCAATGGTCCCAGAATACGGGACCATATTTCATGTACTGCATGATGCTGCTCAAAGGCAACATTTTTAGTCCTGTGTGCAGATGGAAGCAAGAGGTCTCAGCGCAGTGTACAATACATTTATCAGGGATGTAAGTTAGCGATAAGAGACCAACTGTCCTTTGAAATGATATCGTATAACACTGTGGGTGTTGACCTGTTGGAGTGAGTCCAGAGAAGGGCCACAAAGATGATCAAAGGGCTGGAGCACCTCTCCTATGGAGACAGGCTGAGAGAGCTGGGGTTGTTCAGCCTGGAGAAGGCTCCAGGGAGACATAAGAGGAGCCTTCCATTACCTAAAGGGGCTGACAAGAAATCTGGAGGGTGGCTTCTGACGAGGGCTTATAGTGACAGGACAAGAGGAATGGTTTTAAACTGAAAGAGAGTAGATTTAGATTAGATATTAGGAAATTAATCTTCACTATGAAGACATTGGTGAGGCACTGGCACAGGTCGCCCAGAGAGGTTGTGGCTGCCCCATCCCTGGCAGTGGTCGAGGCCAGGTTGGACGGGGCTTTGAGCAGCCTGGTCCAGTGGCAGGTGTCCCTGCCGATGACAGGGGGTGGGAACTAGATGAGCTTTAAGGTCCCTTCCAACCCAAAGCATTCTATGATTCTCTTGCTGAAGCTGACTAGCTTGAGTTTGATTTCCTTGAAAGGGAGGCTTTTTCGTGTAGCGTGCATGATTTATATTCCCTTTCAAGGTCCTAAGCCTGCATTAGGCTCTTCCACAGCATCTGGGAAACAAGCGTAGAGAAACAAGTCTGGAATTGTTTATGCTGCTGATGGGACACTGCATCCTTTGATACCCTCCCATTTCAAAACTCTTCTTTTCCATAGTAAGAGAGGCAGCAGCCTGACAGCTGCGGAAGGTACTGTTCGATCACATGCCCATAGGTCATCTCATTCCTATTGGAGACAAGGATTAATTCAGAGTGGTTTTGTGACAGCCCAGTATAACTCTCACCCACTGCTGGAACACAGGGGCATGTGCTCCAGCAGTGGGTGAATTTGAAGCCTTCGCTCTCCTGCTGCCTCCTTTGGGCACTCAGTGTGGGGTAGATGGTTCCTGGGTTTCTTAAACTGCAGGTCCAGTGCTCAAATGGGAGTTGACCATTTGAATTTGAACAGTCATTTTGTTTTGAATGTTATGTTTTGTTTTTTCAGTGCTCAAAAGAGCCCACCTCAAGGGATGGCACTTGCCTGATCCCCATTGTCCTAACAAAAAGGGTGTTTTAAGCAGACAAGAATGCATTTACGTTGGCTCTCAGCTTGTTTCGTGGATGCCTTTGCTTGGTACAATTTTGGCATCACGTAGAATAAAGCAAGCAAACAGGAATGTAAATACATTTTTATATCCCAGGCCTCTGAACTGGTCTGGGAAGGGACAGTCCAATTTAGTCTTTGGGTTTATATGGTTGTGCATGAATGGGAATCCAAGCAAAGCATGTTACCAGCCCTTTTCAGAGATTATTTGCTTTCATTATTTTGTCGTGATTATTTTTCTATTTCTCCAGGTTTAGTAGAAGCTTCCTGGTGTACTGGAAGTGGTGGCAGGTCAGGAGCCAGGAGACAAGGAACATACTCCCGGCTCTTCTCTCCTTTTTGTCTTGTCTCTTTGGGCTGTTTTTGTCTATACCACTCCGAGCACCAGCAAGCTCTGATCTTGTTTGAGCTTTCTAGGTGTTCCAGCAATGCAAATAAGAGCTAGTGAGGCGCAGATATCCATATGTGCAGGCAAAGAAGCTGGGCAGGGAATCTCTAGAGAAAGATGGGACTGCCAGGAGATTTCTGGCCTGTTTTGCAAACCAAAGAAGCTTAGTTCAGGACTTGAAAAGGCTTGTCTGAACCAGGTCTCCAAGAGATTTTGGCTTGAGCCATTTCTTGCTTGGAAACCAAACTGTTGTCTGGGGATCAGTATCCCACAGAAGTTTTGGGGCAGAGTCTCTTGGGAAACAAATCGTGTTGGGGTTGTGCTGGTAGAAAGGGAGAAGAATGGGTTGAAAGGCTTGGGAGACAAGTTCTGCTTTTACTTTGGCCTGGTGCTGGGAATGCTGCATGACTGAGGGCCAAAGAGTCCAGAGAACTATGGGAAGACCCCAGCTGCAGAGAGTCGTGCTGGGTCTGCTCCTCTCCTGGTGACTGCTCTTACAAATCTGGATGCACTCAGCAGCCCTTTATACTGATGTTTGGGGTGGAATGGTGGGAAACAGTTCTGCCATAGGGAATCCCATGGCAGCACAGGTCCTGGAAGGGCTCAGGAGATCAGACTGGAGCTGGGGGGATTGTGCTTATGTCAGCAATGACGGGGGTCCTGCAAGGTCTCAGCTGCAGATGCCTCATGTACTTTGGCTCTGAAGCCCCATCAGGATGGGGTATTGAGCAGGCTTCTAAAATAAATCTGGCAGTTGTCTTTCTTCTCCCCATCTTCTCTCTAGGTAGGGAATGACTAGAGCTTTTATCTGCTCATCCTAGGAGAATTTGTACCTTCTGAAAAGCTCCTACGGTCAGAATGAAGTTGGTCTCTTGCTGCACCTCCCCTTCTTTTAATTTCCCCATTGCTGAGATGCAACAGACTTGGTCATTCCTGAAACAGTGACCGATTGTCTGGTTTGGCTGGTTCAGCTATTTGCTAAACATAATGCTCTTTCATCTTCGAGGAAATCGTCTGGACACCTCCACCAGAGTGGAGCTCGCTTTATGCTGCTATTTCAATAGGCAAATAAAAGCGGCTATTTTCCCAGTTTAAACATAACCTGATTTCTCTAATGAATTAGAAATACTTGTGGGGAGGAGCAATGCTGGGTTTTCACTGAATTTTTAAGAACTATAATCCTAAATTAACAAGCCAACTCGCTCTTTTCCTGCCTAGGGAAAGGATTCCCCTCCTCCCCCAATATTTCCCTTACCCTTAAGAAATATCTGCAGCACTCACACTTCATCATTCTTGTCAGGATTAAAGGGCACCCGCCAGGGCCCTCTCACACCATGTGCGTGATGTATGGCTTTTCTCATCTCTCCCTGGCAAATCAGGGCACTTTGGCTGAGGTTTGAGATTCCTTTTCACTGGTCGCAGAATAAAAGTGTTACTAAAAAGAATCCTCTTTTAGAGTTTCACCGTTGAGAGAGGAGACGGTCACCTGTCTGCTCTCATCTGCTCAGGATTGGGGGGCTCTAAAAGCCAGTGCCTTGCTCTTTTTCATCTGTCTCCTGAGATGACAGGAAGGAAAGTGTAGGCTTCTGGCTGTGCTTCAGCAGGCTGAGGTTTAGGAAAAAGATGCAGCTCGGGACTGACTCCAGTCCAAAGCCTGGGGAGCAGCATCTGAGAGCAAGCTTGTATTCCTGAGAATTTAATACAGAAATAAATAACCATCAAAACCACTGTGCAACATTTATGATGTTGCAAAGGATGTAATTCAACTTTCCTTTCTTATTGTGGTAACCAAGGATTTGACCAAAATCAAAAGGACCAAGGAGAAATACATCCTGACTTCTTCCTTTAGAGAATGAGTGAAGTTCCTTGCATGCAGCTCCAGTACAATGAAACAGAGAAGTCTGGCCAGCAACTGGGTTCAACAGGAAAGCTGAGGACAAGCTTTTGTGTGACCGCTAATAGGTCCCCCTCCCATGGCCCTGCTGGATGGGAGGAAACAAACAGCCCTTTCTGTTTTGCAGTTCATGACCAAGAACCCTACCATGCGGCTGGGCAGCCCGGGGCTGGGCGGCGAGAGCGCGATTCTGCGGCACCCCTACTTCAAAGATCTGGACTGGGACCTGCTGAACCAGCGCCAGATGGAGCCACCATTCAGGCCCCGAATTGTACGTGGGAAGGAGGGGTGGGGGAAGGAACCCTGTTTGGTTTTTCTCTTCTGGGTTCTGTAAGTTGTTCCCCTCAGAAAGGAAAGGAGGTGAAGGGAGGACAACTTTGACACAAAAGCCCTGGCCCAGGAGGTGAGCCAGGAGGTGAGGTCTTGGCTTGGCTGCTCGTTGGCCATCTGACGTTGTACAGGTCACATTTCCCCTCCATGCAGGATTTTCAAAGGCAACTCAGCCAAAAGATGCAGGTTTGTAAGAGCAGCTGCAGCAGGTTAGGCACCTACCCTTTGCCTTGCCCCAAACATAAGGCAGGGTAAGTAATCCTCATGCTGCCCACTCCACCTACAATTGGGCTGTCTCTCCATTGTCTGTCTCTGTCTGTACAACACCCAGCACAGTGTTCCCTGCTCAGGCCACTGTCAGTGGAGTGGTTCAAATGGCAGACAGGCTGCAGAGGACACCAGTCTGCCCCTTTTCCCAGTGGTGCCTCACAGCCCTAAGGATGCTGTGTGATAGAAGGTGCTGCTCTCTGTGGAGTCCCTTTCCAAGGCTGTCTCTGTGAAACCACGAATTGTTGCTCAGAGTGGCTTTGTCTCGTGCTGTGGTCACTCTTCAAGCTCTTAGTGGCAATGGTCGACCCAGTCCTGCTCCTTGAAGATCACAGGGTGCAGGATCATGGACTCGGTTGAGCTATAGCAGCTCAAAGTCAGGCTCTTGGGTTGGTTTGTGACCTGAATCAAAGGCTAAAGGAGCCTCCTCATTCTGCTTTGAGCTGGACAGCATCTGGGAGCATTAGACTTTGATATCCATAAAATATCTTGTTCTGGATGCAGAAAAAACATGTGCCTTGTCAAAATGTGCCACAAACCCAGTTTGTGTGTGTGCACTGTAAACAGTCCCACTTTGTGGCATACAGCAAGGAATCCAGCACCTGGAGGCAAGCCATTTGCCTTCCCACGGCCCAGTAATTCATTATTGTGCAGGTTTAATGGCTCTCACACATGGGAGTGTGCACCCACCCTCCCCCCAAAACCCAGCTATAGACACTCTGCAGATAAGGAAGTACTGTGTGAAGTCAGCTAATTGGAAACACGGCTGATAACTGCTTCAAATGGCTGGGTCTGTGCTGCCCCTTGAGGAAAGGAACAGATTTATGTGCCCTGTCCTGCTGTGTCTGGGCAGGCAACCCATCAGAGGTAGTATCAGTTAAATCAGAGAAGGGCTTCCCTGTCAGAAGCCTGCAGAGGCTCTAGAAGGTTTGCACTGCATGAGGTTCTGTGGGGCACTCAGCTGCTCCCACCCCAACCCCAGAAAAAGCCTTCGGTAAGCTCAGTCTCGGTTATGGAGGGGATGGCTCATTGCTCTCAAGACTAGACTTAAGATGCAGAGCAAGGATCACGCAGGTGATGCATACTTTTGACATGTCTTTCCTTTGTCTTTTCTGTTTGACAGAAATCCAAAGATGACGTGAGCAACTTCGATCCAGATTTTATAAAAGAGGAGCCCATTCTCACTCCCATTGAGGAAGGAGTTCTTCCAATGATAAACCAAGATGAATTTAGAAACTTTTCATTCACAAGCCCAGAATTGCAGCAATAGCTATGGCTCTGGGGAAGGGCTGCTGAGAGGACTGGGGGGAAATGAAATGAAAACGAAGTTTACCAGGAATTTCATTCTCAAGGAGTAACAGTGCACTGACTTTACACGGTACAGCAGCACCACTGTCAACATTACCTGAATGTGAAATTGAAACCTTCCTGTGTTTGTGGGATTTATGCAGCTCTTGGATCAAATATTGACAGGGGTAGAACAAACATGGTATTGTAAATAGCTGATGCAGACAGAGAACTGAATGCTGAGCTAGTTGGCTCAGCCTGAATGTCACCATTTGCAGTGGATTCAAGGAGTCGGCATGAGCATGAAACAAGTGTCTTGCAGCTCTGAGCCAAACAGACTTGTTACAATTCTGATTGTTTGCAAGACTATTTTGAGGAGTCCCAGCACTGTCCAGCATTCTGGAGCCTTGATCCAGCATCCCATGGCCTGACTGAACCAGTTGTTCCTACTGACATTACCTGTTTCTGCAGTATTTATTTCTTTCTGAAGGACAAATGGCTGCCTTTGCCACTGTTTGGGTTTTCCATGTGAAATATTTCATTGTGCTGACTAGCAGAAGGAAAAAAACAAGCACCCAGTGCCCCACACAAATTCTTCCAAATCAAAGGGAAGTCATGTGCTCGTAGTGTTTTACTGTTTGTGAGATATGAAAAGTTTTAGTGTTTGCATTCTGTGAAGTGCCTTTTTACATCATGCATCTTCAATGCTTCTTTCTTTACCTCCCAGCTGTTTTCAACTATAACGTAAGTTGTAAAATCTTACTGTTTATTTAGGCCAATTCTATTTAATTATGCTATACAGAGCCCCTTTTGTGGGTTTAGTGCCTCATTAAAATTTTGATCCAAAGTGGTAGCACTTCAATTATTTGTAGCATTATTGTAACGAGAGCCACAGAGATGGCAAACTGCTTGCAAGCAGAGTTGTCAACCAACAGGTAACACACAAGGACAACTTTCTCCCGTGAGAATGATAAACATTATCTAAGAAACAGGGTGACTTGGTTTGGTTTGGATTTAAGGGCTTATTACACACAGGGCACTTCTTATCGGTTGCAGCCTCAAGCCTCTGCCACAGACAGACTGAGACACTTTTTCCATGTGGTTTGTAGAAACCAGACCCTCTGGAGATGGTTCTGTGCTTTCCCTGCTCTTCTGGAAGTGGGATGATCTTTCTGTAGCTCCTTGGCGCACCTTTGCACTCCTTGCTGGGCTTGAAGCTGTACGTCAGGATCATAGCCTGTTTCTTGGGCTGATACAAATTACTGGAGAAGGAGGAGGATTTCTAACCTCTTGCAAAACTGATCATGGTTGTATAGGGCTAGTCACATGCTTTAACTTGCAAGAAGGGTGAGGTGCAGCAGAGACGGACACCTTCTGTACAGGCCTTGCATCACTGCAACTGTGGAGGTGACATAGGGGAGCAGAAGCCTTTGTCAAGGAAATTACACTGCTACAACCCCCATTACACCACAAACCACCAGTATGTACATGCTCTGCTGCTGTAAGACCAAGTTAGAAATAAGAAATCAAGACTGAGATCTACACAGAAGTGTTACCCCTTCACACCCAAGCCCTCTCTACTTGCCTGAGTCCCTTTTACTTCTACCATGAAACCACCTGCTGAACTGTTTGACAGATGGGGCAAAGGTTCAGTTACCCTGACTCTTCTTGCCTTTGCGCTTGTGTTATACCAGTTCTCTCTTTTTCTTCCCTGTATCATCTCTTACATGTAAGCACAGCTTCATTCTCTGGTCTTCCCTCCCTTCCACAGGCATCTTCTGGCCACACTGCAGCCAGCCCATCTCTTGGCCTTTGCTGGTCTATAGATCCTTCAAACTGGAACAAGAGAGGAGGAAGGACAAAGGAGGAAAGGTTGTATAGTGTAAGTGGGAGAAGAGAGAGCGGATATCCAGAAAAGTTATCCAAGAACCAGTTATGCAGGCTAGCTTGAATTGCTTTCCCATACAGGAAGAAATAGTACAGGGATGAATGCATTTGCATAAGGGGGCCATTGTGGCATCTAAACCATGATGTGGTGTGAATTAAACATAGTATTCACCTGTCTGGTTCAGACATGAACCTAGGCATCTCCTCACTCAGTTTCCCAGTGTTATGACTGCAGCAGTGCTTGCTTGGCAAGGGCTGAGTACAGCTAAGCTGGCCACTGAGAGTGAGAGCACCAAAACTATCTATGAATTTTGTGCTGACAGCTTTTTGAATGCCCCACTGTTGAGGATTATGAATGACCTTCCGTAGAGATCAGTGCAAGAGAACAGTAAGTGATACGCTTTTCTGCCAGCACGTTGGTATCATCCCAGGGTGTTATTGGTTGTCATTCCTTGGGGCTCTGAAGACCTTATGAAATCATTCCTGCTGGAGAAGCTAGTGCCACAGTGTTATCTTCAGCATCAGAATGTGATCCCGCTTCCATGGTCACAGAATCCAAGCAGCTGTGCTTACACCCCTGACAGTATGAAGAATGTGCAATAGTCACCTTTGGAGACCTTTATTTGTGTAGCAATAGCAAACAATCTGTGTCGTGAAAGCTTGGGGGATGGAAACTGAGACACCTCTGTAGTGCTCTGGTAGGATCTTTGTGAACTATAAATCAGAAAGCTTGTAGTTTTCTGGAAGCTATAAGATGATGTCTAAAGCCACCCTGGGGAGCAGGAAAAGCTCCTGCCCTGGCCAGCCAGTACCTGCTTTGGCCCAGGGCTTGTTGGCTTGATGGGGCAGGGATCAAATATCAAAGGGAGATTCTTCCCAGTTTCACTTTTCCTTGATTTCAAATGGCGTCAGGGTCGCTCCACCCTGCCATCACCCTCGCCTCAAAGCACATGTGCAGATCTGTGTTTGGACCTGAAGCCTAAAGTTCTGCTATAATTTCCTTGATTTTCACAATTTCACCTGGATGTTGCTTCATAATTTAGGGCAGCTCTTCTCCTCCGTTGCTTGCCTGGAACTCACATGTCTACGTAATGATTTCGACTGCTCGAGTCAGCAGATCCTGAATCAGCCACATTTGGCTGAGATCCTTGAACTCTCCCATACTTTTTACAAGGAGCTGCCATTTTGATTGTGTTCCCTCCAGACTCTGTCAGCAGCATGGATGAAGATCAGCTTAATAACAAGTATCTATGCAATAGGTTTGCTTTTCAAAAGCTGAAATAGTGTTTATGCTGCAATGGAATATGCAAAGAAACATTGATATTTAAAAAAACAAAGCAGGGATACAAAAAAAGAAAGAGTTTTTCCATGAGCGAGCCTGCCAGCTCTTCTGGCATCATTGCTTGTCTGAGTGGATGCAACATGGGGTTTAGTCTATTAATTTGGTCCTGGCTTTAGGAGTATATTAAGCTGGCAGCCATGGTTTAAAGCATAAAATGCTTGTATTTGCTCCAGTGTGAAAACTGGCAATAGAGCAAATTATAATTATTTCCCTTTGCACTGCTTTTAGTGCTTGCATGAAAAGGGAAGGTGCCTTTGATGTCTCTAAATTTGTGTTCTGTGCAATCGTTTCATTTTCAAAGAGGTTCATGAAATTTAGCTATAAAATTCAGTGGCCTACATCTCATTCATGGCCTTTGAAAGTTGAGGGTAAGAAGCAGATGATCTAGAATGAATAGATGAAAATCATCTCGCATCTACTCAGGCTGGCTGTGCTGCCAAAGACATTGTTTTTAATACCACTGCTTGATAGGCAATGGAAAAAAGATCTCACAGACTCCAAGTGCCTAAGGGATTTTAGTGTAAAAAATGCAATTCTAACTGCTGCATGAAGATGTTTGAATGCATTCTCAAACACTGGCACAGGTTCCTTACTCCTTGTGAAGTCCTAAATGGTTTGCAGCAATATTTTCCCTTGAAGCTGCATGCTCCTCCTGCAGAAGTTGCCGTTTCTCTAGTTGGATATGAGAGAGGCTCCGGTGGTTGTGATATGAAGACTTGATTAGCAATGCCCAGAGCCAGGAGAAGTGAAGAGGAAAACGTGTCTGGGATCATCTGCTCTGTCCCTTGGCCAGAAAGAAAAGAGCTGTTTGCTGCTGCCTGTTCTCTGTTGGTTTGCTCAGCTGTTCAAGTGTATAGGCAGGAGGTTTCTGCTCCTCCCCAGGGAGACCATTTCACAGCTTTTACAACTCTCGCTGCTAAGTAAATTTCCTGATATTTGGAAATGACGTGAATGAGATGAAAGTCTGTCTTATCATGCCATTAGGATCCTTATTGGAAGCTGCAAGTCAGGGTTTGTATTACTAAATATATATTGGGCTGCCAAAACGAAGCATTCAGAAATGATGAGTCAGGTTGTCTGACAATCCCGGCTCACTCAGGAATCAAGAGCTTTCCAAAATAATAAATGTCAAAGTCTTGTCTTTTCTTTTTTTTTTTATTTTAGCATCTGGATTATGACTTGCATTTATTCTCCACATCAATAGAAGCTGGAATGTCATGTCATCATAATTATTTTAGATGAAAGCTGGGATCCATGAATTGATGTGAAGCCAGGCACTGGAGCTTGGAAGAAAATGCCAGACACCAAGAGATGGGTGATAAAACTGCAAGAACAGAGGGCATGGGGTTTATGTATTTTTCCATGTCTTCCTATTCTTTATGTAGACTCACCACAGCAGTCCCTTGTCTCCCTGTCTCAAACCCCACATAACAGACCATGCAGCATGCAGGAGGCCCAGGAGTGAAGGAAGAGAAGAGGAAGGCTGGGGAAGGCATTTACATGCTGTATAGTCACCGTGTGTAGGGCTTGCTCAGCAGCATTTCTGAACTTGCGCATCAGTCCTTGCACAAGCCCATCACCTTTTGCCTTCTGCAGCCTGTGCTGCCATTCCCCACCCGTCCCGCTGCCTGTTCTGCCTTCCCCTGGGCACAGCACTCTGCATTGCCCCTTGGACCATCATCACTGAACGTGTCCTGCTGATGGAGGCAAGACTGTAGGAAGAGCAGGAGGTCAAGAAGCGTGGAAGAAAGGAGAAGTGGTGCTTGACCACCTGGGTGCCTCCTGGTCCTGAACAATGTGGTGGGCACTCTGGTACTGTCACTGTCCTAGTGATGTCCATATATGACTGAAACCTGTAGGAGAAGGATAGGCTATATGCCCTCTCACGCCTTGTATTAGAAGCTAGAAAACAGAGGAAGCAGGACAGTATCATCTGAGAAATGGGGTCTCAACTCTGAGTTGTGATTGAGAGGGTGGAGTTTATTTTAGAAGTGCCCTAGGCTGCTTGCAGGCAACTACTGAAGACATGCGAGAAAGTTGCCCTTTCATCTCTGCCACCATCCACACTGGGGAAGGCAGATGACTGCCTTGGTGAGGGTGGTTTGATCGAAGAGACTTGGGGACCACAGGTCCCAGGGATGGTGGGAGTTAGAAAGTGTTGCAGCAAAAGGCTGCCAGGCAGAATTGCCAAGGAACATCCCCAAACCCTTTCATTCCAAGAAAGAAGCTTGAAATGAGCTTGGGTCAGGCAGAGGCAGAGGCTTCACCGCGTTACAGTTTTAACTTGCCTGTGGTGTAACTCTCCTGCTCCAGCTCTGAACTCCCACAGCTGTTGTTGGCAACAGGTCTTATAAAAGTGAGTTGAGAGATTTTAGCAGTGAGTTCAGGATTGCTCAAAACTGGTGACTCAGTTCTTCCAGTGCTTCCTTACCCCCTCCTTCAAATGAGGGGTTTATTCATCGCCTCGTTTCTCATTTCCAAATGTTTAGTGTGGGCTGGGGTCAGAGCCTCAGTTTTCCCACAACAGTGACAGCTAAAACTGTGTTTCTCCTTAAATGAAACCTGTTTCACCTTGGTCTCACTTGATTTCAGGAACAGGATCTCATGATCTTCAAACCACTGCAACAACAGCACCACCACCACATGTGCCAAGAGAGAAGAACATTGCAAGAGCTGTCAATAAGCCTTTTTTTGGAGATTAGCCAAGACGTGCTGTGGTTGGTCTGGAACTGGGAGGCAATTCATAGATCTTCATCTTATCTGCTTCTAGACTCAGACAGGAAGCAGTTCCAGGCCTCCTAGTCATTACAGACCTGTCTGCTGCCCAGAGATACCTTCTGCACAAAAGTCTTGCTTTCTTTTCCCAAATGCAGTTCATAAGACACAGGGTATCGAAAGCCTTCATTAGAGTTTGGTGCTGACCACATATTTCTTCTTAACTGAGACACAGTGTCATGTTCATCTCAAGAGCTGGGTCACTGGGTTTGCAAATGCCAACAAGAACTCTGGTCAATATCTCCTCTAGCTTCTGGAATGCTGATGTCTCCCAGACTTGGAGTTAAAACAGCGCCATTGGTAGCTTGAACCTTCTGACTTGAGGCAGGAGGGCAGTATTACAGGTGAGTATTTCACCTAGAGCTGAGTCACCATTATTTTTAAGCTCTGTGAACACACTCTGGGGCCTGAGCTTAAGCACTGTTATCTGATAGACATATCTGAACTTGTTGCTCTCCTTGGGGCAACCTTTGTTTGTCACTTCTCAGGCCCTTTATTCTCACTCATCGCTAACCCTTTCTCTAAGGGGAAGGCTGGGTGGTGGTTTTGTTCAGCTCTTTGCTTCTGCCGCTTCCCTGGACAGTGGAGAAAACCTTCCTCCAACTGCCTAAGGAGACTGGTCAAGTGAGCCATATGTCACAGGATAATTTTCCTTTTCAAATGCTAATCTTTGTAAGTTAAAACTCATTTTTAACTGGAGGAAAAAAGGCAAATGTGACCTTTAAACCTGCTCAGCTAGGCCTGGACTTTAGCAAAATCCTTCTACTTGCAGGAACCTTCATCACCAAGTTTCACCAGGGCTCCCTACAGACCCATGAAAATTGCCATGTAGAGCCTGCACCTAAATTACACCCTGGCAGTTGAAGGCTGTCTTTTGTTTTTGCTGCTAATGAGCAAGAATTTCCCCTGCCAGCTTGGGATGCCTTCTCTAATCTGTTACCCTGACTCCTCTAATTTTCCTTGCGCTTCAGCAATTTACCATGGCCCCGAGTGTCCTGCCCATGGCAGGCATTTCCCTCGCGCACACAGAGGGGAGCTGTGTTGGTGGTAATCTGGTGAAGATGATGTAATGCAGTATGGGGCTGTCTCTCAGCTATTCTGGTGGAGCCTGGTCATTTGTCTGAGATGGAAAATCCTCAAACTGCAATCAGTGCCCGGGACACTTCAGTGGAAAATGGCAAAATTATAACGTGGCTCATCTTCCCATACTGAATTACTCTGTGTCTGCGTATAGACCTATCAGCGCTGGTCTGGACCAGCCAGTGTGACCATAAAGGTATCTGGGCCTTTGTTTCGGCTTCATAGCCTTTATGTTGGGTTAAACATAGAGGAAACGAAGCATCCATGGCCATGTAGATGTCTCACTGTTTTTATGGAGCACAAGTGTATCCCAAGGACTGCTGAGCACTAATAAATGGCTTAGGAGCCCCCAGTAGCAACTGGAGTTCGACACAGGCAGCTGACCAATAACATCCTGCTTTGGAGACTGGTTCCTAGGCAGAGGCAAGGCATGATGAGCAAGGAGATGCCTGGAGCTACCCAGACCTAGAGTGAAAGTCCAAATGCAGCAAGCTTACTAGCACTCGGCATGGTGCACATGAGGTCACTTGGGGACTTTGCGTTAGTTCTCCACCCATCTGTGTCTCAGGCTGGTGATGTGGTGAGCAGCTCCTAAGGGAGTGGAACCTGCCTGATGTGTAGGACCTTGCAGCTGGGCTTGATGACCGCAGGAAAAGGCGTTGCTGGAATCAGGAGACTTCTTTCAGGCAATTACTAAAGGAGCATCCTGGTTGAGAATGGGCAACTGAAGCCTAAGCTGGTTCTTGTGCCAAGACCTTCCCCTGCTGCTTGCTCCCAGACTTTCTCACTTGTCACTGCTGCCCATGAGCCATGAACCAGTTGTTTATGGGGAAATGACCACAGGCAGTGAGAGCCCTGCGACGACTTAGGGTCATCAGGCAAAGGTCACACAGGCAACACTTATGTTTCTAAATCTTGGTGTCCACACAGAAGCAGGATTCTGCAGCTTACTTTTATTATCATCATAAAGTGAACCTGGCAGCTTTCTGAGATAGGGTATGAGATAAGCCTGCAACAAACCCAAGCAGACAAGTCATTTTGTTTTAATTGCTGTTGTAGGGCAGTAGGAATGAAAAACCATGTGTCCAAGGGTATACACACCCTCATCCCCTGATTAGATACATATAATGAGATGGAAAGCTAATCTATCATATTTAGAATCAGTCAATTAGAGGGTTAGGGCTATAGATGCATTTAGCTTTAGCATTAGGGAGATATTTAAACCACATGCTGTACTTAGTCATTACCATGCTAAGTGATAGTAGATGCAGGTCACCCTATATATGGGCCGTAGTAATCAGCTTGAAGTATTACCAAGTAAGCCATTTCACCTTCGGGCTCCCTTCCATGCCACCACAAATAAAATGGGCCATCAAGGTCATGGTGAGATGCTCTTTAAAACCCAACACCCACTGTTTATTGAAGGGGAGAGTGATTTGGATTTAAAGTTCAGCCTCTGCTGTGTGAAGAGTTGTAAACAAACAGCTCACTCTCTTTAACAGATCTTTTGCTTCTTAGTTGCCAACAAAAGAAGATGCCAGCCAGGCGCTGCCAGTCCTCTGTTTGCCCAGGTGCCTGCCTGGTGTTATTTGAAGCCTGTGGACCATCCAGGTGAATAAACCACGTCAAAGCGAGTGCGGCTCTGGCACCTCCCTGCTGGCCATCCTCGCTCTTGTTGTTGGAGGAAGTCACTGAAAGCTGCAAATGCTGTAGTTGCCCTAGAAAGCAGCTTAGGGGATTAGGCAGAAGGTCAGAAATAGAAAAGCCCACAAAGGAATGCCTAAAATACTGCGGGTGTGATCCAGCGGTGGCTTGGCCACCTCCCTCTGCACCCCCTGAGGTGCAGCTCCCAAGGTCCTCATCTGGTTCTGTTACCAGCCTGTTCCCCACAGGAGCTTGTGGACTCCTTCAGGCCAAAAGCTCCTGATGACTTTATTTTTATACGGAGAGGGGCTGCATCTGCTTTTAAGACTGTGATGTGTTGGGCTTGTGCAGAGCCGCGAGCCTCCCTGCTGCAGGTGGCCAGGAGAATAGAGAACTCTGCAATGCCTCCCAGCCTAGAAGATGGGCAATGTGCGGCCATGGAGAAGGTGCAGTGTCTCTGGGTGCTCTCCAGCCCAAGGGCAGCTATTTTTCAGGACCATCTTCTCTCTCACAGTATCACCAAGGCATTCCTGGCAGCACCCAGGCCCCAGTTTGTTGAGAAACACTCACCCTGCCCTTAAACCTTCACCTCTCCATCCTTTCCTCAGAGGCTAATTGCTCCACTTCTGCCTTCATTTCCAGTCTCCCAGGAGCCTGAGTAAAACTGTCTTGCTAGCAATGGGTATAGCTGAATATGTGCCCGTAACAGCCCTCTCCAAACACTTCAAAACCCATCAACCCTGCCCCTCTGAGGCAAGTTTTTGCAAGTAGGCAGGAACCGGCACAGAGAAGGGTGCTCCTGTCTCAGAGGAGCACCAGGAACTGGTGCTGCTCACCAGGAGCTGGGAAGGTCTTGGCTTTGGCATGGCCTGGAACGAGGAAACAACTCAGAACGTTGGGTATCTGCTGGGACACAGGACAAGCATTGCCCCAGCTCCCTTTGGCCTGCTGGGGCCAGCTGGTGAAGATGTCTTAGGGGAAGCTGCCAGGTTTGGGGCTGGTGGAGACCTGCCCTGGGGAGGTGGAACGAGCATGATGCAATGGGCCGCAGCTCTTGCACCGCTGAGGAACCCCGGCAGCGGGCTGGGGCCAGGGCGGGCAGGGTAAGTCGTCCTGGTGGCCAGAGCCGGCGCTGGACGGTCTCAGGCAGTGTGAGGCATGGGCAGCCACTCACCGGGCTCCGGGGGCTGCCAGAGCTGTTGGCATTGTCAGGAGGGCCTCAGTGTTTCAATGCCTGTTTTCCCATGGGCAAGGGGCTCCAGATGGAGCACAAAGTCTCAGTGTAGTCGATTTAGCAGCAAGCACCGTGGCAAGAAGCCTGTGGCAAACACCCGTGTTTTCCCCATGTGCAGACCAGTGCACTGGTAACGCATCCCCAGATTCCCACCACAGCCCACTCACCGCCCTCCCTCTTTGCTGGCAAAGACACTGGAGGTGGCTGAGGAGGTACAGTGGGGTAGGAAGCACGGGGCTGGAGCAACAGTGATGAACCCCAGCTGCAAAGAAGCATTCTTTGTGCATCACCAGTTGCAGGAACTGTGGCCGGTGGTGGCTGCTGTAACCCCAATTATGCTGATAGGGAAGCTCAAACAGTTGAGCACCAGCAGGGCCATGCATTTTTGCCCCATGAACTGTTTTCCAGGGAAGTAAAATCCCCTGCTTGATGTTTTTTTCCCTACTTCTTAGCCGATGATGGCAGGTCTTGAAGGGACTTTCCATCTCTCACTAGTCTGGTTGGCACTTGCAGGTTGGTCAATCACTGGACAAGCCTTTGCAAATCCACATTAAGTCATGCCAGCCCGCAGGGATGCCTCACTCAGTACCTACATGATCTTTGTATTGTCTTGTTTATCCTCCTCCCTCTCCTTTTGTGTTTTTGCCTATCTGTGATCCTCCAGAGGCATTTCAGGACCTTGGCTGGGAAGGAGCAGTGCTGTACCAAGGACAAAGTATAAATGTGATCTCTGCAAAGTTGATTTTATCACTATTTGTACCTGTGTTTTGTTTTGGGGGTTGTTTGTTTTTCGTTTACCCAGCTTGCCAAGCTACTCCTCTGCTCAGTCAGTGCTGCAAGCTGGCAGAGATAAGCACAGCTCTGCCCATCTGGGTAGGGATGTGTCTGCTGTGGGTCTGTTTTGTCTGAGCAGCGTTGATGTGGTGTTGAAATGCCAGCTTTGGTGATGGCATGGACAGGAGCCCCCTCTGCCACTGGGGGGGAGAGCAGGCACTACCCCTTCCTCAGCACCATAGTGGCACCAGAGATGCTCACTTATTCCCACGAAAGGAGATGGGCTCTCTCAGCACAGGGAGTTATTCCCACTCTTCCCCATGTTGTTCCAGCAGAACAGCTTTCAGCCCCATGGCACACACAGCCCATCCAGTCACAGCACCTCTCTGCTGGGCTCTCCCAGCTGCTCGCACTGGCACAATGTGTGGAGAAGATGCAGGGAGTGTGGAAAGACCCAATGCAACCAAGGAACCTACTCCATCTCCATTATGTCATGGTGTGGGGATTCACACCACCCACCACCATTTTTGGGGATG
Organism: Coracopsis vasa; assembly: GCA_026283785.1. Lineage (NCBI taxonomy): Eukaryota > Metazoa > Chordata > Aves > Psittaciformes > Psittacidae > Coracopsis > Coracopsis vasa. Next base: position 17,050 of record JANHGB010046340.1, on the reverse strand, counting down.
TTTTGGCTGTTTTCTCCCCAGGGCATTGCTAGTTCTCCATAGGCAGCAGAAGTGTCCCACCAAACTTCCTCCGAGCCATGGCCCATCCGTGATAGCCAAGAGCAAAGGGGCTGAAGGTATGGAGGTCCCACACATCGGAGACCCCCAGCTGGTGCCTATCTCTACTAGGAAAGATGAAGATTTCTTTTGCCAGCCAGGCATTGTGAAACAATGGTCGTGCCATGAGCGAGAGGGTGGTGCCTGCAGGAAGCATGCGTTTGTTTTATATATGGGGTGAGAGCTTGGATTTTCAGAAGTAAACTTTGGGTCATGGTTTTGGGAGGTGCTGGGGTTGGGCTGGGGTTTTTTCCTGTTTGCTTTCTTCCATTGCAGCTCTAGGTCTCCTTCAGGAGGTCTGAATTTCTGAAGGAGGGTGCTCAGCCTGGACTCCAGGCCTGTGCTCCTGGAGGTGACAATGGAAAGCCCACCGGTGACCTGGAGCATCACTGGCTTTCTGCTTTTCAAAGCCCAGCAGAGTCCTATGTGGATCATTTTATGACACCTCCCAGTGCCTCCCCAGGGAAGAGAGCAAGCGAGCCCCCTCCTAACCACCTGCTGCAGGGATTTAGGAGGGAAATAGAAGGCAATGCCCATGCTGGGCACTGACCCAGCCACTGAGCCCAGAGCTGAGGTGGTGTGAGCATCACGAGGACCGCACCCCAGCACTGTGAAATGAGGGCTAAAGGCAGACCTGCCCCGTCTGAGCAAATAACACAGGCTGTCGGGACATTTAGTTGCAGCTTGGCTGTTTGCCCCTGTTACAAGGCTTGGCAAGGAGGGGATTGCATTTCTTGCAACATCCCCACGCGAGGTAACGTGGGTTGCCAGCGGTGTTTGTCTACCGGGACACACAGCAAACAACCTGGCTGTTTGTCTTGGCCTCCTGCCTGGTGGTTGGTACCAAGTGCTGCTGCTGTCCTGCAAGACAGATCAGCACTTGCCACAGGAGGAGGCATCTCTTCAGCTGCAGGAAGCTCACAGATGCCAGGGTTTTTGGAAGAAGCAGATGAGCGGGTGCCGTGGCAATGGGGGAAGCTGCCTGCTCGCTGCATGTGCTGCTTTGCTTCATCGGAGGCTGTGGCACCGTCACAGTCAGCAAGTTAAACATTGCAAGGAATATACTTTACTCCTTCCTTGATCAGCTGCTGCTGAATCACTCAGCATTTGTCCTGATTACAAGGCCCTTATCAGAGCTTTTTACTATTTCACACACTCCCCATTTCCCCCTTCCTGGTACACCGCGGTTCATCTCCTGACCCCCCTGGGTGTTTCTGGGCTCTGTGTTTGCAGAGTGCCAGGGTTTCCATCCTGGCTCTGTTAGCTGGGCTTAGCATCCCCACTGCCTTCCTGAAGCGTATCTCAGCTCTGGGGAAGAGCTCTGCCTCACTGAACCAGGGGGATTTAGCTGCAGCACCCAGCATGTTTCTGGCTGCTGCCCACCCACCCTGTGTGTTGGCATCTTTGCTCCTGTGGTGCTCTACTCCTTGTCACTCCTGGTTTGCAGATCCAGATTATTAGTGCAAAATGCCACTGATCCCAATGGCATCACCCACCGACTGGGAGGCCAGCAGCTGATCAGTAGCTGCCCACCATGGAGCCAGCACCTTTGGCATTGCGGCAGGCAGGCAGTGAGGCAGCAAGGGCTTGGGTGAAATCCACCCTCCGGCATGAGTCACAGGCCTCTGCACCCACTGAGTCAGCCCGGCCTCTTCAACACCCCATCAGCTTGGACTGCAAATCAATCCCCACTGTTCTGGAACAGGAATAGGGCAAACCAGGCAGTTAGAGTTGCCCAAGAAGCCAAGCATGGGTGTGGATGAGAGATTGCAGAATATACATGTTTTGCCCAGTTAAGTCTCTCCTGAGACATTTCTGCCCTCGGCAGCACCCTGGATGCCCCACCAGTGTGCTCTGCTAGCAAAATATGTCTGGTGTGAGAGGTGAGAGCCCACCCTGAAAAGGACCTAAACACCATGCATGTGGACATGCCTGGTGTCTCATTTTTCTCCCCTCTGCAGGGCAAGAGGGATGGGGTCCTCAGGAGCATAATTCGTGGCTGCTCTACTGAGGATGGAGAGCCTCGTCTGGCTCACAGGCCATCCCAGCAGGAGTATGCTGGAATTCAGGATGTGGCCTTAACCCAGGAGAAATCACACAGGGAGTTTCCAGGAACCGATGGGGGTGGCAGGTGGGTACAGCCAGTGCTGTGTGCTGGCGAGGCTGGTGTATGGAGCAAATTTGGGTCTTATGTAGGGGTTGCAACTCTTCCCCAACACCATACACGATAGTGTTGGCTAAACTACACAGCCTCTTTTTGTCCTACCCCTGACCCCTGAGGAAGCCTGAGCAAGGAGGGGCTGCCCCCCTGCCAGAAGCAGTTTACTGCACCCTTGTATTTATGCTGCAGCTGATTAAAGCTTCAAGTAAGGCAATTACAGGTTATGGGGTGTATAAATAGGAGGTGCTGTGGTGTCGCAGGCTGGGGAGAGAAGCTGCTTGACTTTGCTGGAGAGTATGTGGGGGTGTATTTGGGGCTTACTTCTGCCTTTCTCACACTGCCTCATACTCAGGCTAAGGCACTGGGTCACCTTCATGGGACGGTGACTTCCAGTAGCGGTTTGTATTGGTCAGCACTGGACTCGAGGCTTTTTTGTGTCCCTGATTTAGTGATGTCTTCCCTCTCTGGCAAGGATGCTTGGAGCTGCTGGAAAGCCTGTCCCTACTCATATAGACATACAGATAAAAGCGGACCCTGGAAAACCATGGCTATTGCCGTGAGTTTTAAACTCGTGTTTTTAAACATTGCCCAAACTCCTTAGAGTCTGAGAGGTCACTGCAGTTTTGTTTTCAAGGACTTTATCTCAACCTGCAACAGTGAACTAATAAAAGATAATCTCAAAGGAGAGGAGAGGCGAGCCCAGCCCCGCAGCAGGGCACTGAGCATCCCTCACATCTCGGCGCTCTTTTCTTCTTGATAATTTGAATTTTTATTTCTTTTCTCCTCAGAAGTCAGCTCTCTGTGTGCTGTGCTGGCTCCTATCCGGATGGATCCAGCTTTTACTGCTGCTCCACCTTCCTATCTCCTGGAGCTAGACAGCAGTTAAGAAATGGCATTCATGTGCATATACACGTTGTATACGGAGGGATTCTCTATTAATCTTAAAGATGCTTTGATCAGAAAAGTAATAACTTGCTGGCATGAATTACTTTACAAATTTTGCTTTTGTGGAGAGAAGCTCCTTGGCTTGAGATTTTCCTTCCTAGCAGAAACAAGTTCTATCTGATGAACTAACCTTGCTGCTTTTGCTCTCAAAGCGGTAATTTACTCTCCAAGCAGTGGCATCACAACTTACCACCCCTGCAGCACCATTTGTTAGGCAGCAGAGTCAGCCGGGAGGATAACACAGGGTGCAAGTGATGTGGTTACTATCTGTGCTGCACCGTCTGACATGACTTTCCCCTTCTCAGTGTATTTTCGGAAACACAAACTAGCAGGGAAATGTTTTTCTTCATGTGAGGAAATTCAAGTCACCATGAGATCAAATTTATCTCACAGAGCAGCAGCTACAGCTCCCAGTAGATCCAATGGAAAATAGCTGTAACCCAGCAAATTTCACTTTGGCCCATACAGCTGCAGAGCCGTAAAACACTTGGATGTTTCCCTGCACAAAGCTCCTGTAAAGGCTTCCTGCAGCCTTGACTCCTCGCCAGCCCAGCCTCCAGAGCTGCCTGAGCCTAACTAGAACTTTCCAAAGAAATTCCTGTCAAAACCTTCCCAGTTCTCTGGCTTGTGTTTTGTGCAGGACTCTGATGTGAAAATATTGATTCTGGACTATAGAGCAGCTGCTTTGTATATTTGACCAATGCAACAGTACCAAGGTTTGGCCTGAACTGTCCTTGTCTGGTTCCTTTTTTATCTTTTTAATGCAGCCTTAAAAACGCAGTGGGTATTGACATTAGGAAGAGCCAAATATAACAATGATGCAGCATAAATCCTATAGCTGGCCAATATTGTCTGCCTCAGCTGCACACCTCTTTTCATTTTATTGTTTTTTCTTTTACCCTCCAGATTGTATTTAAAAATGGAAGATTTTACAAGGGCATTTCAGGAGAATTTTAAGCATTTATGCAGTAACAGGGAAAAGTCAGGCTGAGCGTTTGCTGACTGAAAACATACAAAAACCCAAGGAGCGTTTGCAGTACCACGGTGTTTCTATAGACAAGCTGGGAGGTGTTGAGCTCTGCTCAAACCTGAGCCGATTGTTTTTCCTGCTGCTGAAGGAGCCTTGCTCCAGGCCAGGACCCTGTTTCACCCCTCCGTGCTGATGCGCTGCTGCTACATCTGCAGCCAATGACGAGGGATTTGATACAGAGGCTTCAAATACATGGGGCCAAGTTCCTGTTAGCATGAATTAACACTCCGAGCATCAGCCCCTCTCTAGCAAGGCATAATTCATCCTGTGGCAGGGAGCTGCAGCTCCAGCTGTTGCTCTGTTGTCTTCCAGGTTCATTGCAAATGCCACATCCCGATCTCTGTTATCTCTTAGGGACCGAGGATTCCACACTGCCCACCACCATCAGGCAGTAGGTTTCAGTCTGTTCCCAGAGGACCGGAGTGTAACAGGCCGGCTGGGAGGTTGGGGAACTGCATCTCTGCTTTGCATCTCTAACAACAGCCTTCAGCTGCTTTAATTGTACTGTCAGCCTCCCTCCTTCACGGCCTTGCAATCAGCAAATGAAGGTGAGTGAAAGGCATAATCAGTTGTGTGTGGCTTTATAGTCTTCTCCTCTGCCTTTTGGGCTGGCTGCAGCTTGGCAGCCATGCACAGGGAGACAGAGCCTGCTCCTGCACCCTCACCATCTCTGCCTTTCTCAGGGCCTGATCTGGACAGGGCATGATTTCACTCCCAAATCCCCCACAGACTGAGATATTTTTAATGTTCTTTTATACCTGCTAATATCTTGAAGAAATGAGACTTGAAGCATGCTGGTCACAGATGGACCTGCACAAGAATTTCTGTGCCTTGGGGTTTTTAGCAATTTTTATGAGCAGATCTTTACATGAAGTTTTGAACCTGAAATTGTTTGTTACAGGGATCTAAAGTGCATCCCTTGCTCACTGTTCACTAGGTGCCAGTCAAAACTCTTTCTCATTTGGTTAACACTGGCTCAGCTTATGCGTGTGCCTGCTCCAACTGTGATTTGGGTGGGAGCAGTGCTTTAAAGTGGTCTAGCCCCATGCTCTGCACACCACGCTCTCTGGCCAAAGAGCTCTGAGAGGGACTTTGGTGATCAACTGTTTCCACAAAGCCACGAATGATCCTACATGCAGCTCCAAAGCCCTGCAGCAGAGATCTGTGCACTAAAAACCACTTTGCTCTCCTTCAGTGGTGTCCAAGTGAGGTGCCACGCTGGGTTAAGTCAAGGGTTAACCTTGGATGAGGGAGCATTAAAGGTACCTTTGCTTTCAGCTGGAAGTGGTTTGGCATCTCTGGATCAAAACCTTTGCAGAACTTGGTCCTGCTTGAAACTAGGTACATTGTAAATATTTTCCTATCAACTGAGTGTCCATGCTGAACCATTGGCATCTTCCAATGTTGCATCTCCCACCATTGCTCTGCACTGGTAAAGGAGACATGCTACATGAGGGCAGATGTAGGAGCCAATATGCATTTTCTCTTCCACCACTCTGTGAACCATATCAGCACAAGCCAGGCTATAAATCTGCAGCCAGCCTTCAGGACATGGCATCTGCAGCGCCTGCCATGGGATCCAGCTGGGAGCTGAGCGTTACCTCTCCTTGAACTGGGATTCTCTATATCCAGGTGGTACAGAAAAGCAGCCTGACCTGCCCCACCAGCTCCATGACTGCTTGATGCTAGAGGAAAGGTATTGTCCCTTACCACCTGCAGCCTGCTTTTATCTCCACTTGCCAGCATCCTGTTCCCTTACTTGGTCAGAGTCTTTTTAAAAGGCCAAAAGGCAAAGAAAGGAGATAAAGGATAAGGGATTTCCTCCCAGGCATGGTTCGGTGATACTGTGGGTTGAGCACCTGAGTGTGGCTATTTTGGACGCGAAGCAGGGAGAGCGGGTCATAGAGGCATGGCTTCTTTTGGTGACATGGCCATGTATGCCTGGGTGCAGCAAGGGGCACTGGGTGTGTCTCTGCTGATGGGGTTCATGGGGATGCACTGGAGCTGGAGTTGGCAAGGGAGCTGTGCTGTGGCAAGGGAGCTGTGCTGTTCCCCTCACTGATTTTGGATTGGTGAAATCCAAACCTTTCTGGATTGCATCCCAGTGTCTTATGCAGCTCTATAGGATGGCAGGACCAAGGAGGTATCAAAGGTGGATCGTAGGCTTCCCACTGAGCCCAGTGGCAACTTTGTGGAGGAGCTGGTGGGTCTTATGAGGCTACACCTCATCTCTGTGTTTAGGGGAGAGGAAGGGAAAAAGATCCAGCTTTGTTTCCAGCCTCTTTGGCTTTCTCACAGAGCTGGAGAACACTGAAAATAAAGTACTGAGAGAGGGAAGGAAAGTCTTGTATGAATGAGACACACGGTGTGGCCTCCAAAGCTGGGAGCTGTTGTCTGTTGTCTTGGCCTCACGGGAAGCTGCTGCTGTGGTTGGACCATGTCTGATGCGCATTGGACAACCTCGTGAAAGTGTCCTCAGGACCATCATGGGACAATTTTACTCTCTCCAGCTCATCTTAAAAGGCAAGCAGCTGAGGAACTTGCCTAGAGGGGCTCTTGACAGGCAACAGGATGACGTACTGTGGGCAGCCTGGTGTGTGGCTGCAACTCAGGGCAAGTATCACACTCCATTCAGCTCACACAGGGGCAGTGGGGGAGAGCTGAACTTCAGATAACCTGGTAAGACTAAAGCAAGATCAGTTGAGAAAACTAGCCTGGCTTTCAACTACTGCCAGTCCCAGCAGAAGCCGGAGATGGAACAGTCGCGGCTCAGACAAAACAACTTGCTGGGCTTTGTGGCCAGCCTTTGTCTGCCTGTGAGTGGTTTTCCGCAAGGCCAATTCCTCACTCCCTGTAAAGCTGTGCAAATCTTACATATCACTGCAAAACATGAAGGGGTGAGCTACAAACCAGAACTCACGGATCGCTTGAATTCAGCTTAAAGCAAAGGTGAGGGTTGTTCCTGTCCCCACATGGGGATTTGCTGTCCTGGGGGCCACATGAATATACTGAAGTGATGAGAGCAAGGACAAAGTCTTCAGATAGAAATGCTTCTGGAGAAATCCCAGGGGCTCCAGGCTACTTACCGAGGACAGAGGAGCAGGAGAGGGTTCAGGGGGGACTTAACGCTCAGAAGAGAGGCAAAAAATGAAACTCACTGCAGTGTTTGAAGCTACTGGTCCCCTGTCTGGGTTAGTGCTCCTGAAGGGTGTCTTCCTTACGGCATTTGGTGAAAGAAAGTCTGAAGCTTGTTTAGACTGCCAGTGTATGGCGGCAGTTTATTTTTAGCTGAGATGGGTTGTGACAGCACAGCGGTGTTGCAACACTACAGTTCTTGTTTGTGGTTCCCCTGTACTTTGGTACTGGAGTAAGTGAAGACTCCTAACAGGGACTCATTGTGTTGGAAAGTGCTTGCAGAGATTTTGCAAGAAACGGTTCCCTCCCAGGGAGGCAGCGTCTAAAGAAAAAAGACCTGCAAAAACAGAAAGAAGAAGGTGGAGTTGGCCTCATGTGCAGCCTGCTGCAAGGCAATGTTGCCATGAATCTGTGTCCCTGTTGCAGCCCCACTGACCCACTATGGCACAACCTATTTATCCCAACCCCACCACCATGTGCTGCCCAAGCAACCTGTGGACCTTCTTCAAGGGAATGGTGATGAGAGGCTCCTGCCACGGGTTATGCCTCCTTCCAGGTCTCCTGCTAGCCTTGCTGTTTCTTGCAGCCACTAAGGGCTTGCACAACTGCTTTCCCCTCCATTCGCTCCATGATCATGAACCACACCTCTAAATCAGTTTTTCTAACTCTGGCAATGTCACCATAACTGTGAAGTGACAGCAAGGCAAACCAACACAGGACCAGGGAGGAGACAAAGATGAGCTATGAGGACTGAAAGGAAATCTATACCTACAACTCATCACTGTAACTAAACCTGTCTGCAAAAAGCAGACTTCACAGTTCAGCTTCTTACCTGGTATAAAAGATGAAACATCAAAGGAATAAAGATCTGGTCTCCTTGGTTACTGTCCCTTCACTGGCACGTGCTTTGAGCCTATTTAAATCCATTAACTTCTGCCCAGGGTAATACAAAACAGAATGGGGTACCTGATGTGCCTCTTTTTTAGGCAACACCACCTGAGATTATAGCTGTGCTATCTTGGTATGCTGTGCTGTAAATCCTTACATGTTGGTTCCCTGTCTCCTCCTCAACAGCACACCAACAGCTTTCTGCTTGTTTTATGATTTCATGGAAGTTGCTCGACTGCCACAAATTAATTCATCTTGGCTACAGGGTAGGCAGCAGCTCAGGCAGCCCAAGAGCAAACAAGGTCAGGATTTCAGCAACAGCCCATTTAGAGAACTTGCTGGGACTCAAGCAGAGCAGCCTCATCGCTCTGATTTTTATTTGGATCTCTGCTCTCTTGCCTTGTTTGCAAGTTCTGTCCTGTTGGTGAGGCTGGTGTAAAGCCAAACCCAGAACTGTTCGGCAGATGACTCTGCTCCATACAGGGAGCAAGGATTTGGACAGGGGCAGCATTTGGCTCACAAACATACAGTCACTACAAATAATTATTGACTTAAAATCCCTTTGCTAATGTCCCAACTTTCGTTTGATGATGTTAGAAGGTCAGAAGGAAAATTAAAGCTTTTTTGCCCTAATCCCTTTAAGTGCTAAATTCATGGAAAGCAATTGAAATAACAATTTAGATTAAGGCAATAGCTTCGGATGATGGAGAAACTCTGATCCTCAAAGGGTGCCTGAATGAAATGCAGCTTTTCAGAATGAGATTGGAATTGCCCTTGGCCTCCTGTTACAAAGATCCTCCCTGTCGGCCTGGTAGGTGAATAATCCAAGACTGCCATGGTTATTGCAGTGCTCAGCTCTGCAACATGCCCTTAGATCACAACAAAACACTTTGAGCGGTAACAATAAATACAGGGGAAAAGAAAGATCTATGTCAGACTGGCTCCAAATTAATATTTCACAAACAAATCGTTACTGCTGCCGGTGAAAAGTGTTTATCAGGTTGATGCTGCTCTTTACGGCCCTTGTTAGGGCTGAAATACCTCTTTGTTTTTTAATTTTTCTCCTCCCTGTCTAGCCTTTTTCCAAGCTTTCTCTTCAGGGTGTAGAGTGAGGATACCCTGATGGAAAGGCGGGATACCCGCCTAGAGAGTACATAGCACAATGAGGTGGCAGATACAAAGGAGAACCCAGAAGAGGGCTTGAGGGCAGTGTGGCTCCTTTCTCCCCTGAACCCTGGTCTCAGACCCTGCTCCAACAGGGTGCCCTCAACACAAGCAGGTATTAATCCAACAGGCTGTGAGATGGTAGATAAGATCTTGTACAGTTTAGCTGGGTTTTAGCCAGCTCGTTTCCTTGGTGCCTCTGTTGATAGAAGGGCTTTTACTGCACATACAAGCCTTAGCAGAAACAAAACTTGTGTCTCCTCTTTTAATAGGAGAATTGGTAGATACAATGCTGTCAGCAAAATATATTTTCCATGTATGGCTCTGGGTAGGAAAAGAGCCTGCCCCTGCAGCTATGCTTAGCAAGCAAGAGAAAGTCATGGGGAGAGGAGCCCGGGTTCATTGCTGAACAGCAGGGCGCAGCCAGCCAGCCTGTGCGGCGGCTGAATATCAAGGGAGATGCCTGGCTGTACCCCTAAACCCAGAGCACCCCTAAGGGCTAGGCTGATAACATGCCCTGTTATCTTTCCAGAGAGTTGCCTATGTCGCGGGCCTGCTGCCAGGGCTGCCTCTTGGCTTCTCCTCCAAAGCCCTGCTCAGGATTGGAGAGGAAACCATACAGAGAGAAAACCATCCTGGACTTTCACACCAAGCCTGATGAGTGGTGGATATTGGTATGTGGATTTCTATAGCACAGTCCCTATAAACTGATAGTTTTGCTGTTATTATTCCCATGTCAAATGACCCTTTGTAATCTGAAGCACAGCAGTTAGCCATTCTGGTGAAGAATGGCTAACTGCTCTTATTAGCAGAAGTGACATGTTGAATTCCCACATGCCACTCTAGAACAGCAGTTCCAGCCATCCCTCTATTCCTACCCCTTGGTCTCAATTTTCCTTTTTTTCTTTTTTCCAGTTTTAGATTTGCCTAGGAAATTTCTTGTCCTGAGAACAGTTCTGAGAAACATGTTTTCCATGACTGGTTCCTTCAGAAATGTTATTACTGGCCTGGGATTATTCTTATACAATAAGATTAAGTTTCTCTTGCTGGAAAATTCAGACACTACAAATTTTTAATGTCAAAACCCAAACAAGTAATAACAAGTAATTTCCTATGAATTTACACAATCTGGCATTGGTAGTCTTTCATGGGAAAATGCTTCATTCCAGTGTCTGTGTGTCTATTTCTAAGGAGACTATTAGCAAATAGGGTGAAAGGAAAAACACACAGGATAATTACAAACCCCTGCTTATCAACCTGCTTCTAACCATTCTTTGGAGTGGTAGGTAAATATGCAAAACACTAAACCACTCTGTATTTTCATGCTTCTTTGAAGTGTGAGTTCCAAAGAAATTTTAACTCGCATCACTTCAGCATTCCCATAACTGACTAGTGCTGGTGTCTTTGTGCAGCAGCCACCATTTGGCTTTCCAGCACAAAGTCCAAACCAGGTAACTTAGTTGGAGATAACATGTCCTTAACCAAGATAAGAGATGGGCAAAGGAGGGAGCTGTTAAAGTCTTGTGGACAAGTCTCACCTCTGTTCTTCTCATACACTACAGGATATTGCCACCATGCAACCTCTGGTGCTCCAGGGTGGCATTTTCGAAGCACAGACAGGTTCTTGGTTTGCAGAAGGGGAACCAAGGTCCTTGGAGTTTTTCAGAGGTGATTTTTCAGGGATGCTTTGGTCGGGGTATGCTCCCTGCTTCAGCCAGTCACATGTATTTCGTGGCTCCTTTTTCCTCGTGGCTGCAGCAGATAATCCTGTGTAAATCTCTGGAGCAGTATGGCAAGGAGAGGTGCTGGGTGTTGACAGTCAGGAGCCTCCGCCATCAGCAGATGCAGGTGTTGGCAAGTGCAGGCCAGCTTCTAAAAATACCCTGCGTGCTTTATTCTTGTTTCAAAGACCATTAAGTATTTCTATGAGAGTCTTTTTCACCTTCAGCTTGGAGAACTGCCTAATACTCCCACGCATCCTTCATAATCCCCTGAATCTCAGGTTCTTCCAAATGGGAATATCTGGGCTGCATATCTGTGCAACAAACCTTTAGTACTGTGTGAAGGCACCAAGTAATATGAGCAATGAACCTGAATTTCTTCTTGTTTCAGCTGTCCTTACAACACTGTAATTCTACCAAGTGCAGGCTGTGGTTTTACTTCCCATATCTGTAAAGGACATAATCAAATTCAATTACTCTTCACACGTGCATAGTTTACACACAATACTTTTTAACCTAGAATATTTAGGTCTGCCTCATAAACAGCAATGAAGTGTCGTGAGAAAGTATTGGCTCACCCATAAGCACCTTACCAAACTCAACGCAATCATGCAAAGGCAAGAGAGACCAAGGGTCAGCCTTAAAAACAAAGGCACGTTGCTTTCCTCTTGCTCTGGGTTTGCTGCTACATTTCCAGCATGTGTGCTCTGTGATTCTTAGCAGACCCGGTGTTTTAGTCATCCTAATGTGTTTGCTTAGGCACCGACATTAGTGTCAGAAGAACTTAATGCAAAGGAAACTTCCCAGGACTGCACTGGTCTCTGCCAGAGCAATCAGTCTTGTGTTGGGTGCGTATACAATGTGTGGCATTTACTACTGCGGGCTGGATAATGAATTACCCACAAATTCTACTTCCCACTAGGCCATCTTTGGAAAAGCTGCTGTGCCCCATATGGGGTGCCTGTGGGTCCTCCTGCACTCACATCATCCTCCAATGACAACAAATCTGAGCCAAGGATGGAAATATTTATTCTTGGCTGGTGCTGCTATCTCGTTTCGAGCTGATGATTCAAACCAGTATCACTGAAGCTGCACTGTGGTGACAGCCCCTCACCCTGGCCTCTGCTCATGAAAATTCCTGTTTCCCATCAACCTAATTAGGGCTGGGTAATTGTGGGTAAGGTTCAGGCTGTGGAAGCCCCCGGCAAGGTGTCTGACCCCTTTCCCAGCCCCTAGCAAACACAATGCCTGGCTGTCTGTGGGGCTGGCCAGCATATCTCCTGTACCCCCAGGTCTTTTCAATGCAAGCCGCTGGGTTTGGAAGCACAGCTTTAAACTAGGCTCACTCCAGCCTAGCTGTGGGATTTGGGGCAGAGGTTTTAGCCAAGAGCCTTCCCATGTGACCCCATTTTTAGTAAGCAACTGCAAGGCTCTGTCTTTGGGCTCTCCTTAGGCAAATGAGGAGAGACCTGGCTTGCGTGCTGCTTTAAGAAGCCCTTTTTCCTTTATGATTTGTTTGCTGCTTTGATTATGGGTTTTTTTCAAGTTTCTGTGTCTTTGATGTAAAGGAAACGGTTACGAGGAATTTGAGCTGAGCTGTGGAGGTGAAGAAGTAATTGGAGATTACATTTAAATCTGCTGCTGGAGTTTTGAAGGCAACTCTTAGAGTGACTTTTGTTTTGTAATCTCTTCTTTCCCCTTTGTAGCAGAAAATGGGCTTTCTGGGGATTCTTGTCCGTCACATCTTGCCAGAGATGGGTGAATCCTCTCTGGGTCCATTTGGTACCTATCAGGAAGTGCTGCTTTACTGTCATTCACCTTCTGCAGATAGGCTCTGCCTGTAAAGATGCCTCCAGTGCTCGCAGCCTTTGTACCACACATGCTCCCTTCCCCAGGGACAAATACTCGTTAGCTGTGAAAAAGAAAGCACAATAATAATATTAATACTAAAAAAAACCCAACCATTGCTTAGCTCAAGTGTTTTTTTCTATGAGTTCCAGTGCCAAATCCTTATGCCTGGAAATGTCCAGAGCTAATTCATCTTTATAGATGCCCAGAGTCACCCTAATAGCAGCTGAGTCAAAACTACGCTTCCCTGCCCCTGCTTGGTACCTATATGTTGTGCTTATGGGCCCTTCAGAGCCTGACAGTGACTGGCTCCGACTCACAGCTCACAGTCCCGGTGTCCTTGAAGACAGAGGGTAGAGAATCCCATTCCTGCGCGAGAGCTTTCCGGAGGGAGCCTGGAAGCTGTGAGGCTGGTTTGCTCTTCCCACATGCCAATTTACTGTAACGCAAGGCAAGTCACCTCATATGCTATCATCAAAGTGGTGGTGGTTATTCCAGGGGATTTTTGGGGTGGATTTGCCTAAGGCTGGTGCCTGAGCTGAAGAGGCCATTAATTAGAGCAAACAATATTGACTTTCAGCCTCTTTTGAGAAACTGAGGATCGTTTTAAAGAGACAGATCCCTCAAAGGGCCTTGTGCCAATCTCCTTGCCATGCCAGGAGGGTCTGAGCCAGCCTGGCTCACCGTATCCCAGCTGCACTTCCTGCTCTTCTGAGGACTCAATATCTCCATTACAAATCCGTAGTTTCAGGACTAAGAGAACTGACTTTCTTTCCATATATATATTTCTGGAATAGAGAGATCATTACAAACAATGCAACTATGAACAATTAGTTCCTATGTGAGCACTGCAAAGAGTATGTAAATCCCGAATGCCAGAGTTTTTCGGCCTGTGGAGAAGGGGTGCAAGCTTCCGCTCCTCCAGCTGGCTGCCTGAGTTGAAGCCAGCACTTTTGCACTGCCATTGAGCAGAATTTGGAGTATTTGGGTGCAGAGCGGATTTCTGCAGCAGCTTTGTCCCTATCACCATGTGTTTTGGCAGCTGAAACATGGAGCTTCTTAAAGAGCATGTCATCAGATTTCCTGGCATGGTGCAATGCACTGGACCCTTGGCATTTTGAGCCCATAGAAAGGTTTCTTGCTCAGGGCTTTGTTAGTGTTTGATGTTTTAAAAGCACTAAGTAGACACTACTCTCCTAATCCTGCCAGACTCGCAAAGAAGCAGATATGTAATCCTTCACGGGTATTAAATTTAATAGCAATAAAGTGTATTTAAGAATTACACTGTCAAATGCTTGCCTAAGCAGAGGAAAATATTCTTAATTTAAACTTCTTCAGAAATCTATTTCCAGCTGTTATTGCCTATGAAATCCTCCCCTGCATGTGTGGAAGTAAAGATGAGAAAAGCCAGCAACAGGCAGTCCCAGGCCACTCTTTTCTGGACACTTGCGGGAGAAACATTTTCTTGTAATACATGACCATATTCATATGCATGCACATACTTCTGTACAGCTGCTTTTTTATACATAACAGCAGATGTAGGTGTACCCAGGGCACCCCTGTGTATAAGGAAAAGCCCCAAGCTGCATGATGCATATTCATGCCATAGAAGGATTTGAGGAGATGGGAGGGAATCGTACTGGGGACTGGAGGAGGGAGGAGGTAGGAGCCCTGCTACAGGCAGGATTAGCCGGCTCTGGAAGCCATCCCTATAGAGTGTGAGCAACAGAGCAGGTGGGGATTAGGGAATGGTGGACACACCCCTGAGGAGGGAAGCAGCAAGGAAAAGATCCTGGTTTTGGATCCCCTTCTAACTCAGGAACTGTCATTTGGCTTTGCTTGGGGTTAAGCCAAAACATGGGGGCAAGCAGCTCGGTTGGCCAGCTGAAAAGCAGGTTTCTCAGCTGAGTAAACAGCTGAGTTAACTACCTAATTTTACAATAATTTTAGCAGGTGATTAAAAGTTTTAACTCAGCCTCCTCTGTTGGCATGAAATGGATAAAAGGTCTTTCTCTGACCCTCAATCCCTTAGTATCATAGCTGGGAGCCCTGGTGCAGGCAGGAGGGTGAGGTGAAGCTGCCATGGTGATGGTACCCAGGCATAGGTCAAGGAGAGAGGTATCCCACAAAAAAAATGGCTTTTGTTGGATTTCAAGTGGAGAAAAAAGAGGAAAACCCCAGCTACACTGGCTGTGAACTACACAGGAGGATGCAGTGGGCAAAACAGGAATGGTTGTTTCAGATGCTGTGTGACTTTTCTCTGCGCAGCAATTCCCATCCTCCTCTCACCAGCTGTGGCAAGAGACACCAAGAGTTTGGAGCAGGGAAGCACTTCAGAGGTGAGACCTGCTGAGATCCAGCTCATATAGAGTCTGCTACTTCCTACCAGGGTATCGCACAAACAAATCCCACCATACATGACTGCCCCCCCTCCACCTCCACTCACCACCCCCTGCCAGCCTGGTAGTCAGGCAAACACACAGTTCTGCTGTGGCTTGCATGCAGACTTTTTCCATCTGACAAAATGAGCCCTGTGGTATCGCCCGGGCGCTTCTAGCAGCCAGCACAGGAACTGCTGGAGACTACAGGATAATTAAGAAGCCTTTAAAAAGTTTCTGTAAGAGATATGATAAAGTGCTGACTCTCGAGATGGGGAAACCTGGAGAAAGGTGACAGGGTTTTCCATGCCACCACCCTCCCCTTTGCTCTCCTAAGACCAGCTATCAGTGGCTGCCTCCCCAGGAGAGCCGCTTAACACCGAGACAGTGCTGGAAGATGCTCCTTCACTGTTAAAGGCACTGATCATCCCTGCCACAGGCTCTGGATGCTGCAAAGGGGGCCCTTGGAGCATATGACTGACCCATGTGGGGTTGGAATCAGCTCAGTCCCTTCCTCTCAACAGGGTTTATTTGCATCCAAACTGTGTCTGGTCAGTGTTGGCATCTCTAGGCTGCTCTCTTCCATTCTTGATCTAGCCTGCTTGAACATGAACATGGTCTGCACAGAGAGCCAGGGCAAGAGCTGGAGTTTGCAGATGTCTCCCCTTAAAAACCCAGTGAAGTGGGTGGGAAATCCCCTGCCCCAGGTTGAAGTAACAGGGCCAGGCCCAGCACTGAAATGAGTTTCAGTTTAATTCTGATTTGAAGAGGGCAGGAGGAGCCTGAGCCAGCACGGCCCCCGTTGCTTTTAACCTCAGATAGCCCCATGTAAAAGTCTGAGTGCTAAAATCCTGTGACCGCAGGGACCGGCAGCTGCTTGCAGCATTCCTCCATAGCAACCCGCAAACTCCTTTGGTAAGAGCCTGGGGTTCCAGCAAGGAGTTTTAACTCCTAAGGATGGGGTCCTGGATACATAATCAGTCTTTTGCTGTAAAGTGAGGCTTTATGGGGACAAATCTCTGCAGGCATGTGTTGGAAAACCATCAACTAGATAATGATGTTAGGTTCTTTTGAAAGCAACACAGGTATTGTATTTGCTACACAAAATACATACCCCTCGGAAAGCGTTTAATCTATAGTGTTTGACATTAGCAAAAACCTGTGAGATAAACGTCTTTTGGGTGGAGAATTTGAGCTGAATTCCACTATGGAATTAGCAGACTGAAGTCTCCTAAACTTGTTTTTTACGGAGTTCAAAATGTGTGATAAAAGGCACATATTTCTGTGGCTAAGTCAAACCTTGCAAACAGAATGTCACATTAATGTTTGCTTAGAAACACCTTTCCTTGGAGCAGCCAGCCTTGACCCTTTCTGACAGCATGAAAAAAAAAATACATATATATATATAAATATATATATATAATTTCAGCGGCTTTTCATACTGTCTTGACCAGCTGCTGCCAGAAGCTGCCTAGGAGCTGCCTTCCTCTTGAGGCAAGGACACAAACAGGAATTTGTATTATGCTCTCAATTTCTTCTAAAAAGGTAAAATTGTCTTTTTAACAGGAAAGGTTGGCTGATCATGGGCTATTCTGTGGTGGATGCTGTGTACCTGATGACTGATGAAGGCTGTAAATCTGCTCCCAATAGAGTGATGCTGATTTACATGGGCTGAGGATTGGGA